>JAVVNS010000045.1:0-130785 GCA_036320875.1 Cotoneaster glaucophyllus | reverse complement strand
GAGTGTATTTGCACTGTTTTAAGCATTCGTGGGATAAAACGATCGTCCGTTTCACACGCTTCGGAACTTTTGCATATAAACACATAGATTACGCTAGTAAGACGTTAAGAATGAGTTCACAAAAGATCAAATGCTTGTTTGAAATCAAAAGTGCACTATTTTCCGATTTGGAGTGTATTTGCACTGTTTTAAGCATTCGTGGGATAAAACGATCGTCCGTTTCACACGCTTCGGCACTTTTGCATATAAACATGTAGAATACGCTAATAAGACGTTAAGAATGAGTTCTCAACAGATCAAATGCTTATTTGGAATCAAAAGTGCACTATTTTTTGATTTGGAGTGTATTTGCACTGTTTTAAGCAATCGTGGGATGAAATGATAGTCCGTTTCACACGCTTCGGAACTTTTGTATATAAACACGTAGAATACGCTAATAAGATGTTAAGAATGAGTTCTCAAGAGATGAAATGCTTATTTGGAATCAAAAGTGCACGATTTTTTCAATTTGGAGTGTATTTGCACTATTGTAAGCATTCGTGGGATAAAACGATCGTCCGTTGCACACGCTTCGGCATTTTTGCATATAAACATGTAGAATATGCTAATACGATGTTAAGAATGAGTTCTCAAAAGATCAAATGCTTATTTGAAATCAAAAGTGCACTATTTTCCGATTTGGAGTGTATTTGCACTGTTTTAAGCATTCGTGGGATAAAACGAGCGTGCATTTGACACGGTTTAGAACTTATGCATATAAACACATAACACTTGCTAATATGACGTTAAGAATGAGTTCTCAATAGATCAAATCCTCAGTTGCAATCAAAAGTGCAATATTTTCCGATTTGGAGTGTATTTGCACTGTTTTAAGAATTCGTGGGATAAAACGAGCGTGCATTTGACACGGTTTGGAACTTATGCATATGAACACATAAAACATGCTAATATGACGTTATGAATGAGTTCTCAATAGATCAAATGCTTATTTGGATTCAAAAGTGCACTATTTTTTTCGATTTGGAGTGTATTTGCACTGTTTTAAGCATTCGTGGGATAAAACGATCGTCCGTTTCACACGCTTCGGAACTTTTGCATATAAACACATAGATTACGCTAGTAAGACGTTAAGAATGAGTTCACAAAAGATCAAATGCTTGTTTGAAATCAAAAGTGCACTTTTTTCCGATTTGGAGTGTATTTGCACTGTTTTAAGCATTCGTGGGATAAAACGATCGTCCGTTTCACACGCTTCGGCACTTTTGCATATAAACATGTAGAATACGCTAATAAGACGTTAAGAATGAGTTCTCAACAGATCAAATGCTTATTTGGAATCAAAAGTGCACTATTTTTTTGATTTGGAGTGTATTTGCACTGTTTTAAGCAATCGTGGGATGAAATGATAGTCCGTTTCACACGCTTCGGAACTTTTGTATATAAACACGTAGAATACGCTAATAAGATGTTAAGAATGAGTTCTCAACAGATGAAATGCTTATTTGGAATCAAAAGTGCACGATTTTTTTCAATTTGGAGTGTATTTGCACTATTGTAAGCATTCGTGGGATAAAACGATCGTCCGTTGCACACGCTTCGGCATTTTTGCATATAAACATGTAGAATATGCTAATACGATGTTAAGAATGAGTTCTCAAAAGATCAAATGCTTATTTGAAATCAAAAGTGCACTATTTTCCGATTTGGAGTGTATTTGCACTGTTTTAAGCATTTGTGGGATAAAACGAGCGTGCATTTGACACGGTTTAGAACTTATGCATATAAACACATAAAACTTGCTAATATGACGTTAAGAATGAGTTCTCAATAGGTCAAATGCTCATTTTCAATCAAAAGTGCAATATTTTCCGATTTGGAGTGTATTTGCACTGTTTTAAGAATTCGTGGGATAAAACGAGCGTGCATTTGACACGGTTTGGAACTTATGCATATAAACACATAAAACATGCTAATATGACGTTATGAATGAGTTCTCAATAGATCAAATGCTTATTTGGATTCAAAAGTGCACTATTTTTTTCGATTTGGAGTGTATTTGCACTGTTTTAAGCATTCGTGGGATAAAACTATCGTCTGTTTCACACGCTTCGGAACTTTTGCATATAAACATGTAGAATACGCTAATAAGACGTTAAGAATGAGTTCTCAAAAGATCAAATGCTTATTTGGAATCAAAAGTGCACTATTTTCCGATTTGGAGTGTATTTGCACTGTTTTAAGCATTCGTGGGATAAAACGATCGTCCGTTTCACACGCTTCGGAACTTTTGCATATAAACACATAGAATACGCTAGTAAGACGTTAAAAATGAGTTATCGAAAGATCAAATGCTTATCTGGAATCAAAAGTGCGCTATTTTTTGACATGGAGTGTATTTGCATTATTTTAAGCATTTGTGGGAGAAAACGATCGTCCCTTTCACACGCTTCGGAACTTTTGCATATAAACACGTAGAATACGCTAATAAGACGTTAAGAATGAGTTCTCAACAGATCAAATGCTTATTTGGAATCAAAAGTGCACTATTTTTTCGATTTGGAGTGTATTTGCACTGTTTTAAGCAATCGTGGGATAAAATGATCGTCCGTTTCACACGCTTCGGAACTTTTGCATATAAACACGTAGAATATGCTAAGAAGACGTTAAGAATGAGTTCTCAACAGATCAAATGCTTATTTGGAATCAAAAGTGCACGATTTTTTCGATTTGGAGTGTATTTGCACTGTTGTAAGCATTCGTGGGATAAAACAATCGTCCGTTTCACACGCTTCGGCATTTTTGCATATAAACATGTAGAATATGCTAATAAGATGTTAAGAATGAGTTCTCAAAAGATCAAATGCTTATTTGGAATCAAAAGTGCACTATTTTCCGATTTGGAGTGTATTTGCACTGTTTTAAGCATTCGTGGGATAAAACGAGCGTGCATTTGACACGGTTTAGAACATATGCATATAAACACATAAAACACTCTAATAAGAAGTTAAGAATGAGTTCTCAAAAGATCAAATGCTTATTTGAAATCAAAAGTGCACTATTTTCCGATTTGGAGTGTATTTGCACTGTTTTAAGCATTCGTGGGATAAAACGATCGTCCGTTTCACACGCTTCGGCACTTTTGCATATAAACATGTAGAATACGCTAATAAGACGTTAAGAATGAGTTCTCAAAAGATCAAATGCTTATTTGGAATCAAAAGTGCACTATTTTCCGATTTGGAGTGTATTTGCACTGTTTTAAGCATTCGTGGGATAAAACGAGCGTGCATTTGACACGGTTTAGAACTTATGCATATTGATGTGAAAATTACTTGACACACAAATTAAACCCTATTTTTGACAATTGTAGTATATGATGCAAGTAGGGATCGTTCTAGACCGGGGATTAACTAGGGATGCTAATCAACACAATTTAGACTTAAAAACACAAAAACAAACTTAAAAACGTTTAAATAGACTCAGGGGACTCAAAACAGGTTTAAAAGACTCAAAACAACTTAAAACAACCAAAAAGACTCAATTTAAGACCCAAGAAGTGATTTCCACGAAAATAAGGTAAAATTTGACTCAAAAGACTAAAAGAAACAGGTTTTGACTCAAATAACAAGATTAGATGAAAAGGGGATTGTTTTGGACGAATTTAAACTTTAAAATAGAAACTTTGTTTAAAACACTTAAGAAAAACGATTTTGATGAATTGAATGGATGATGAGTTTAGTTAGAGGATCCTTCTCCACACATGATATATGCACATGAACCAATTTCCAATTATTATTCCTTTAGACTATGAATGACAACACTCCAAGTTAACCATGTAAGCATAAATTAACCATCAGATTTTCCTTTTCTCATTGAATTGAATGAAACATGCATTACAACCAAATTATCCTTATCAAGTCCCTAACTATGATTGCATGATAGAAAACATATCAAAGGTCATTACGTTCTTTGAAAATCATAAGTGTTGACAAGGCAATTATAACTATGAATGCATGAAACTCTTGCCTAGGACTTACTTAACATGATTGTGACTAGCAACCTTTACTACTTGTGAATATAAGTTCATAACGATTAGGTGAAATCCCTTATACTCTAGCTTCAAGTTAATGCATGCAAATTAAGTGTCGACTCCCAATTAACACACACAAACAAGTTTTAATAACTTAGATAAGCAAATCACATTCAAGTCTTAAGAAACAATAATTGGATGTAATCAATTCATATATAGCATATAATCATGGCTTCAAATTCACCCCCAACTAATAAGAAATTTAGCCTCTCATGTTTGCAATTACACAAAAATAACTTGAATTAAACATTGAGATAAAAGAAAGACAACACCTAGAACAATGGGCAGCCACGGCACTAAGTCCTTCCTTCCTCCTTGCAATTGCGGCACACTGAGGTTAGATGGGTGTATGAATGTGTATCTGAGAGATGTATGTTGAATGAGAGGTGAGTGGTGAATGAAAAGGGTGCGGCACTTAGGTATTTATAGGGCTGAAAAGTACAAGCCACAACAAGGGTGGATTTAGGACTTAGAATGGGTGTAGGATTGGAATTCCAACTCCCTCAGAAATTAGGCCAATTTAATCATAAACCAAGGAGGAAAAGGACATGTTTTCCTAGCAGAAAAAGGCATCTAGAAGGGGTTGGGCGCCTGGGATTTAGGGATAAGCTTAGGACCATCTAGAATGAGTCATTTAGGCGCCACCTTTGTAGGAAATCTGAGGAGATGTGCAGCATGAATGTAGGAGAGGTTTAAGGGTTGTTTTGCACATTTTTAGGCTTCTAGAATCCCTAATTTCAAGTGATAAAATCTGATAAGAAACCCCCCCTTTTTGGCTGAAAATAAGGTGGATAAGATAAGGTAAGGATAAGGCAAGATAAGATAAGGTTATGGATAATGCTTCTATATAATGTTCCTTATTTCTTGCTCTTCTCTTATCTTCTAGAACTTGAACTTGTTTCTTCCTTCTTCCTAGCTGATTCCTTGTCTTTAAATCTCCAAATTCGTCCATCCTTCTTGCTTGGCTCATAAGCTATCCATCCTTGCCCCAAAATAGCTCCAAATCACTCCAAATTGGCTCTTTTTGCACACTTTGTTATTAAGCCCTGAAATTGCACGAAAATGACTTTAAACACTATAATTAACATAATTAAGCTAAGTAAATGCAAGAAAACAAGCTAACTAAGTCGCATAAATATGCTCCTATCAATAGATCAAATGCTAATATGACGTTATGAATGAGTTCTCAATAGATCAAATGCTTATTTGGATTCAAAAGTGCACTATTTTTTTCAATTTGGAGTGTATTTGCACTGTTTTAAGCATTCGTGGGATAAAACGATCGTCCGTTTCACACGCTTCGGAACTTTTGCATATAAACACATAGAATACGCTAGTAAGACGTTAAGAATGAGTTCTCAAAAGATCAAATGCTTGTTTGAAATCAAAAGTGCACTATTTTCCGATTTGGAGTGTATTTGCACTGTTTTAAGCATTCGTGGGATAAAACGATCGTCCGTTTCACACGCTTCGGCACTTTTGCATATAAACATGTAGAATACGCTAATAAGACGTTAAGAATGAGTTCTCAACAGATCAAATGCTTATTTGGAATCAAAAGTGCACTATTTTTTCGATTTGGAGTGTATTTGCACTGTTTTAAGCAATCGTGGGATAAAATGATAGTCCGTTTCACACGCTTCGGAACTTTTGCATATAAACACGTAGAATACGCTAATAAGATGTTAAGAATGAGTTCTCAACAGATCAAATGCTTATTTGGAATCAAAAGTGCACGATTTTTTTCGATTTGGAGTGTATTTGCACTGTTGTAAGCATTCGTGGGATAAAACAATCGTCCGTTGCACACGCTTCGGCATTTTTGCATATAAACATGTAGAATATGCTAATAAGATGTTAAGAATGAGTTCTCAAAAGATCAAATGCTTATTTGGAATCAAAAGTGCACTATTTTCCGATCTGGAGTGTATTTGCACTGTTTTAAGCATTCGTGGGATAAAACGAGCGTGCATTTGACACGGTTTAGAACATATGCATATAAACACATAAAACACTCTAATAAGACGTTACGTATGAGTTCTCAAAAGATCAAATGCTTATTTGGAATCAAAGTGCACTATTTTCCAATTTGCAGTGTATTTGCACTGTTTTAAGCATTCGTGGGGACAAAACGATCATCCGTTTCACAAGCTTCGGCACTTTTGCATATAAACACATAAAACACGCTAATAAGACGTTAAGAATGAGTTCTCAAAAGATCAAATGCTTATTTGGAATCAAAAGTGCACTATTTTCCAATTTGCTGTGTATTTGCACTGTTTTAAGCATTCGTGGGATAAAACAATCGTCCGTTGATGTGAATATTAGTTAAGCACACAAATTAACCCTCTTTTTATCGATTGTAGTATTTAATGCAAGTAGGGATCATTCTAGGCCGGGGATTAGGAGGGCTTGCTAATCTAACACAAACTGACTCAAATAGACAAAAACAACTTAAAAACGTTCAAGTAAACTCAAGGGACTCTAAATAGGTTCACAAGACTCAAAACAAGTTAAAAACACTCAAAACTGCTTAAAAACACCAATTGGACAGATTCTAGACTCTAGACACAACCTTGGACGAAATTTAATTAAACTTGACTCAAAACACACAAAAACATAAACTAAGACAGATTTTAACTAATTAGACTCAAACAAATGAAGGGGGATTGGTTTTAGATTGATTTGAAGCTAAAACAAACAGAAATACTAAACTAGACAGATTTGCACGAATTAGGGTTTTTAGGATGGATGGTGACTTAGCTAGAGGTTTCCTTATCCACACATGAATTATATGCATATGAATCAACTTCCAGTTACGTTTTCATTGAATTACGAATGACAATGCCCCAAATTAACCGTGTCAATCACTAATTAACCCTCAGATTCTCCTAATTTCATTGAATTGGACGGACAACGCATCTACAACCAAATTATTCTCATCAATTTCCCTACATGACATCATAATAGAGACACAATCAGAGATCATTAAGTGCATTGAGAATCATAAGCATTGACGAGGCATTCATAACTATGACATCATGTTACTCACACCAAGAATTGAACTTAACACGATTGATCCAGCAACCTTTACTACTTGTGAACATAAGTTTGTAACGATTATGTGAAACTTACTTATATCCTAGCATCAGATTTATGCATGCAAATTAAGTGTGCACCCTCAATCAACAAACACAAATAAGTTCTAATTCAAACAGTTAAGCCAATTGCATTCATAACTCAAGAATCTGTAACTGAAACTTATTAACTCATAACACAAATAAAATCATGGTTTCAAAGTAGCCTCTAGCTAAAAACGAGTTTAGCCTCTCATAATTACAGCAAGAACAAGAGAAATTAAATTAAACATCATAAACATAAGGTAGAAAACACCTAGAACGCCCAGAACTCAGATTGGGTGCAAGCACGCTCCAAGGCTGTTTCTCCTCTCCTTCCTCCTTGCTAGGCTGCGGCACAAGTGGCTGGTGGTGTGTATGAATGTATGAAGGTGGTGTGGATGGGTGGTGGGTGCGGCAAGGGGTGTTGGAAGTGTATGGAATGGCTGGAACTTATGGGATTTGTGGCAGGAATATGTAGGAGTGAATTTGGGGCTGTGAATGGTCCATATTTTGTGCGGCAGAGATGTATATATATAGGGAGGAGTAGGGCACGACTGGAGGAGGTTTTAGCATAGGTTTTGGACTCCAAAACCCCTCTAGAAATCAGAAATCCCAAAGAACAAGGGATAAGGGTGCGGCTGGAAGGAAAAGCCTCTAGAAACAAGGCCTAGGCGCCATGTTTTTAGGGAATGTGAAGCACATGTTTAAATTCAGGTTTCAGCAGGTTTTTAGGCTTCTAGAATCCCTAATTTTAGGAGATAAGAATCAAATATTAACCCCCTTATTTGGCTAAAAGTATGGAAAGATAAGATAAGGCAAGGATAAGATAGGATAAGGTGATAAGGTTAGAGATAATGTTCCTTTTTTTCTTGCTTTTATCTTATCTTTCTGAACTTGAATTTAATTCTCCATCTTTCTTGGCTGATTCCAAGCCTTCCAATCTTCAATTTCGTCCATCCTCAAGCCTCCATGTTTGCACTATCCAATCTTGGCCCAAAAATGCTCTAGAATGCTCCAAATTGCCTCTTTTTGCCACTTTGACACTTAGAACCTGAAATTGGACGAAAATGACTTTAAACACTATAATTAACATAGTTTAGCTAATTAAATGCAAGAAAACAAGCTAACTAAGTCGCATAAATATGCTCCTATCATCCGTTTCACACGCTTCGGCACTTTTGCATATAAACATGTAGAATACGCTAATAAGACGTTAAGAATGAGTTCTTAAAAGATCAAATGCTTATTTGGAATCAAAAGTGCACTATTGTCCGATTTGGAGTGTATTTGCACTGTTTTAAGCATTCGTGGGATAAAACGATTGTCCGTTTCACACGCTTCGGCACTTTTGCATATAAACATGTAGAATACGCTAATAAGACGTTAAGAATGAGTTCTCAAAAGATCAAATGCTTATTTGGAATCAAAAGTGCACTATTTTCCGATTTGGAGTGTATTTGCACTGTTTTAAGCATTCGTGGGATAAAACGATCGTCCGTTTCACACGCTTCGGCACTTTTGCATATAAACATGTAGAATACGCTAATAAGACGTTAAGAATGAGTTCTCAAAAGATCAAATGCTTATTTGGAATCAAAAGTGCACTATTTTCCGATTTGGAGTGTATTTGCACTGTTTTAAGCATTCGTGGGATAAAACGATCGTCCGTTTCACACGCTTCGGCACTTTTGCATATAAACATGTAGAATACGCTAATAAGATGTTAAGAATGAGTTCTCAAAAGATCAAATGCTTATTTGGAATCAAAAGTGCACTATTTTCCGATTTGGAGTGTATTTGCACTGTTTTAAGCATTCGTGGGATAAAACGATCGTCCGTTTCACACGCTTCGGCACTTTTGCATATAAACATGTAGAATACGCTAATAAGACGTTAAGAATGAGTTCTCAAAAGATCAAATGCTTATTTGGAATCAAAAGTGCACTATTTTCCGATTTGGAGTGTATTTGCACTGTTTTAAGCATTCGTGGGATAAAACGATCGTCCGTTTCACACGCTTCGGAACTTTTGCATATAAACACATAGAATACGCTAGTAAGACGTTAAAAATGAGTTATCGAAAGATCAAATGCTTATTTGGAATCAAAAGTGCACTATTTTTTGATATGGAGTGTATTTGCATTATTTTAAGCATTTGTGGGATAAAACGATCGTCCCTTTCACACGCTTCGGAACTTTTGCATATAAACACGTAGAATACGCTAATAAGACGTTAAGAATGAGTTCTCAACAGATCAAATGCTTATTTGGAATCAAAAGTGCACTATTTTTTCGATTTGGAGTGTATTTGCACTGTTTTAAGCATTCGTGGGATAAAACGATCGTCCGTTTCACACGCTTCGGCACTTTTGCATATAAACATGTAGAATACGCTAATAAGACGTTAAGAATGAGTTCTCAAAAGATCAAATGCTTATTTGGAATCAAAAGTGCACTATTTTCCGATTTGGAGTGTATTTGCACTGTTTTAAGCATTCGTGGGATAAAACGATCGTCCGTTTCACACGCTTCGGCACTTTTGCATATAAACATGTAGAATACGCTAATAAGACGTTAAGAATGAGTTCTCAACAGATAAAATGCTTATTTGGAATCAAAAGTGCACTATTTTTTCGATTTAGAGTGTATTTGCACTGTTTTAAGCAATCGTGGGATAAACTGATAGTCCGTTTCACACGCTTCGGAACTTTTGCATATAAACACATAGAATACGCTAGTAAGACGTTAAAAATGAGTTATCGAAAGATCAAATGCTTATTTGGAATCAAAAGTGCACTATTTTTTGATATGTAGTGTATTTGCATTATTTTAAGCATTTGTGGGATAAAACGATCGTCCCTTTCACACGCTTCGGAACTTTTGCATATAAACACGTAGAATACGCTAATAAGACGTTAAGAATGAGTTCTCAACAGATCAAATGCTTATTTGGAATCAAAAGTGCACTATTTTTTCGATTTGGAGTGTATTTGCACTGTTTTAAGCATTCGTGGGATAAAACGATCGTCCGTTTCACACGCTTCGGCACTTTTGCATATAAACATGTAGAATACGCTAATAAGACGTTAAGAATGAGTTCTCAAAAGATCAAATGCTTATTTGGAATCAAAAGTGCACTATTTTTC
Source organism: Cotoneaster glaucophyllus (assembly GCA_036320875.1). Taxonomy (NCBI): domain Eukaryota; kingdom Viridiplantae; phylum Streptophyta; class Magnoliopsida; order Rosales; family Rosaceae; genus Cotoneaster; species Cotoneaster glaucophyllus. The sequence goes on along the minus strand of JAVVNS010000045.1, from coordinate 120,430 downwards.
GATTTGGAGTGTATTTGCACTGTTTTAAGCATTCGTGGGATAAAACGATCGTCCGTTTCACACGTTTCGGCACTTTTGCATATAAACATGTAGAATACGCTAATAAGACGTTAAGAATGAGTTCTCAACAGATAAAATGCTTATTTGGAATCAAAAGTGCACTATTTTTTCGATTTGGAGTGTATTTGCGCTGTTTTAAGCAATCGTGGGATAAACTGATAGTCCGTTTCACACGCTTCGGAACTTTTTCATATAAACACGTAGAATACGCTAATAAGATGTTAAGAATGAGTTCTCAACAGATCAAATGCTTATTTGGAATCAAAAGTGCACGATTTTTTTCGATTTGGAGTGTATTTGCACTGTTGTAAGCATTCGTGGGATAAAACGATCGTCCGTTGCACACGCTTCGGCATTTTTGCATATAAACATGTAGAATATGCTAATAAGATGTTAAGAATGACTTCTCAAAAGATCAAATGCTTATTTGGAATCAAAAGTGCACTATTTTCCGATTTGGAGTGTATTTGCACTGTTTTAAGCATTCGTGGGATAAAACGAGCGTGCATTTGACACGGTTTAGAACATATGCATATAAACACATAGAATACGCTAGTAAGACGTTAAGAATGAGTTCTCAAAAGATCAAATGCTTGTTTGAAATCAAAAGTGCACTATTTTCCGATTCGGAGTGTATTTGCACTGTTTTAAGCATTCGTGGGATAAAACGATCGTCCGTTTCACACGCTTCGGCACTTTTGCATGTTAACATGTAGAATACGCTAATAAGACGTTAAGAATGAGTTCTCAACAGATCAAATGCTTATTTGGAATCAAAAGTGCACTATTTTTTCGATTTGGAGTGTATTTGCACTGTTTTAAGCAATCGTGGGATAAAATGATAGTCCGTTTCACACGCTTCGGAACTTTTGAATATAAACACGTAGAATACGCTAATACGATGTTAAGAATGAGTTCTCAACAGATCAAATGCTTATTTGGAATCAAAAGTGCACGATTTTTTTTTGATTTGGAGTGTATTTGCACTGTTGTAAGCATTCGTGGGATAAAACGATCGTCCGTTGCACACGCTTCGGCATTTTTGCATATAAACATGTAGAATATGCTAATAAGATGTTAAGAATGACTTCTCAAAAGATCAAATGCTTATTTGGAATCAAAAGTGCACTATTTTCCGATTTGGAGTGTATTTGCACTGTTTTAAGCATTCGTGGGATAAAACGAGCGTGCATTTGACACGGTTTAGAACATATGCATATAAACACATAGAATACGCTAGTAAGACGTTAAGAATGAGTTCTCAAAAGATCAAATGCTTGTTTGAAATCAAAAGTGCACTATTTTCCGATTTGGAGTGTATTTGCACTGTTTTAAGCATTCGTGGGATAAAACGATCGTCCGTTTCACACGCTTCGGCACTTTTGCATGTAAACATGTAGAATACGCTAATAAGACGTTAAGAATGAGTTCTCAACAGATCAAATGCTTATTTGGAATCAAAAGTGCACTATTTTTTCGATTTGGAGTGTATTTGCACTGTTTTAAGCAATCGTGGGATAAAATGATAGTCCGTTTCACACGCTTCGGAACTTTTACATATAAACACGTAGAATACGCTAATAAGATGTTAAGAATGAGTTCTTAACAGATCAAATGCTTATTTGGAATCAAAAGTGCACGATTTTTTTCGATTTGGAGTGTATTTGCACTGTTGTAAGCATTCGTGGGATAAAACGATCGTCCGTTGCACACGCTTCGGCATTTTTGCATTTAAACATGTAGAATATGGTAATAAGATGTTAAGAATGAGTTCTCAAAAGATCAAATGCTTATTTGGAATCAAAAGTGCACTATTTTCCGATTTGGAGTGTATTTGCACTGTTTTAAGCATTCGTGGGATAAAATGTTAGTCCGTTTCACACGCTTCGGAACTTTTGCATATAAACACGTAGAATACGCTAATAAGATGTTAAGAATGAGTTCTCAACAGATCAAATGCTTATTTGGAATCAAAAGTGCACGATTTTTTTCGATTTGGAGTGTATTTGCACTGTTGTAAGCATTCGTGGGATAAAACGATCGTCCGTTGCACACGCTTCGACATTTTTGCATATAAACATGTAGAATATGCCAATAAGATGTTTAGAATGAGTTCTCAAAAGATCAAATGCTTATTTGGAATCAAAAGTGCACTATTTTCCGATTTGGAGTGTATTTGCACTGTTTTAAGCATTCGTGGGATAAAACGAGCGTGCATTTGACACGGTTTAGAACTTATGCATATAAACACATAAAACTTGCTAATATGACGTTAAGAATGAGTTCTCAATAGGTCAAATGCTCATTTGCAATCAAAAGTGCAATATTTTCCGATTTGGAGTGTATTTGCACTGTTTTAAGAATTCGTGGGATAAAACGAGCGTGCATTTGACACGGTTTGGAACATATGCATATAAACACATAAAACACTCTAATAAGACGTTAAGAATGAGTTCTCAAAAGATCAAATGCTTATTTGAAATCAAAAGTGCACTATTTTCCGATTTGGAGTGTATTTGCACTGTTGTAAGCATTCGTGGGATAAAACGATCGTCCGTTTCACACGCTTCGGCATTTTTGCATTTAAACATGTAGAATATGCTAATAAGATGTTAAGAATGAGTTCTCAAAAGATCAAATGCTTATTTGGAATCAAAAGTGCACTATTTTCCGATTTGGAGTGTATTTGCACTGTTTTAAGCATTCGTGGGATAAAACGAGCGTACATTTGACACGGTTTAGAACTTATGCATATAAACACATAAAACTTGCAAATATGACGTTAAGAATGAGTTCTCAAATGATCAAATGCTTATTTGGAATCAAAAGTGCACTATTTTCCGATTTGGAGTGTATTTGCACTGTTTTAAGCATTCGTGGGATAAAACGAGCGTGCATTTGACACGGTTTAGAACATATGCACATAAACACATAAAACACTCTAATAAGAAGTTAAGAATGAGTTCTCAAAAGATCAAATGCTTGTTTGAAATCAAAAGTGCACTATTTTCCGATTTGGAGTGTATTTGCACTGTTTTAAGCATTCGTGGGATAAAACGAGCGTGCATTTGACACAGTTTAGAACATTTGCATATAAACACATAAAACTTGCTAATAAGACGTTAAGAATGAGTTCTCAAAAGATCAAATGCTTATTTGGAATCAAAAGTGCACTGTTTTCCGATTTGGAGTGTATTTGCACTGTTTTAAGCATTCGTGGGATAAAACGAGCGTGCATTTGACACGGCTTAGAACATATGCATATAAACACATAAAACACTCTAATAAGAAGTTGAGAATGAGTTCTCAAAAGATCAAATGCTTTTTTGAAATCAAAAGTGCACTATTTTCCGATTTGGAGTGTATTTGCACTGTTTTAAGCATTCGTGGGATAAAACGATCGTCCGTTTCACACGCTTCGGCACTATTGCATATAAACATGTAGAATACGCTAATAAGACGTTAAGAATGAGTTCTCAAAAGATCAAATGCTTATTTGGAATCAAAAGTGCACTATTTTCCGATTTGGAGTGTATTTGCACTGTTGTAAGCATTCGTGGGATAAAACGACCGTCCGTTTCACACGCTTCGGCATTTTTGCATTTAAACATGTAGAATACGCTAATAAGATGTTAAGAATGAGTTCTCAAAAGATCAAATGCTTATTTGGAATCAAAAGTGCACTATTTTCCGATTTGGAGTGTATTTGCACTGTTTTAAGCATTCGTGGGATAAAACGAGCGTACATTTGACACGGTTTAGAACTTATGCATATAAACACATAAAACTTGCAAATATGACGTTAAGAATGAGTTCTCAAATGATCAAATGCTTATTTGGAATCAAAAGTGCACTATTTTCCGATTTGGAGTGTATTTGCACTGTTTTAAGCATTCGTGGGATAAAACGAGCGTGCATTTGACACGGTTTAGAACATATGCACATAAACACATAAAACACTCTAATAAGAAGTTAAGAATGAGTTCTCAAAAGATCAAATGCTTGTTTGAAATCAAAAGTGCACTATTTTCCGATTTGGAGTGTATTTGCACTGTTTTAAGCATTCGTGGGATAAAACGATCGTCCGTTTCACACGCATCGGCACTTTTGCATATAAACATGTAGAATACGCTAATATGACGTTAAGAATGAGTTCTCAACAGATCAAATGCTTATTTGGAATCTGATATGAGCATTTTTATGCGAATTAGTTGGCTTGTTCTCGTGCATTTATGTTAGTTATTTGTATTTAATTTAGTATTTTAAGCTATTTTCGTGTGTTTGTAGGTCCCAAGGGGTAAAGTGTCAAGAAAGTGCATTTTGGAGCCTTTTGGAGCATTTTTGGGCATGTTTTGGATAGCTTATGATTGGAGCAATGTAGATGGACGAAATTGAAGACCAAAGCATGCTAGGAATCAGCTATGAGAAGAGGAAAAATTAATTCAAGTCAAAGAAGGAAAAGGAATCCAAGAAGAAGAAGGGTTGACTAAGTCAAAGTTTCCTTACTTTGACCTTTGACTTTCTTAATCCTATTTTATCAAGGTTTCAATTACAAAGAGGGAATCCTAGACAAATTGGGACTCCTAATTCCTTGCTCAAGAAGGTTGCTGCACATGTTCCTTAGCTCAACATTCCTTGCCGTGCAAGGAAGACATTTCCCTTGCCTTTAAGGTTGCTGCCGCATCTCCTTCCTCACATTACCTTTCTTGCTGCACAAGTATCATCACTCTCTTTCAATTTGGGACTTAGCCGCACCTTCCCTTGTACTTTCTCCTTCCTTGCTGCATGTTTATGTCACTTTCCTTTTAGTTTCAGCCCTTGCCGCACCAGTTTATACATTCCCCTTTTAAATTTCACCCAAACTAGCAAGGAAAACACCTTTCCTTGTCCTTGCCGCAAAAGCCTTCCACCTTTCCCTAAAATCTGTCCCAGCCGCACCTTGTGACCCATTCCCTTTAGGTTTTTGCATTTAAATTCCTATTTCCTTTAAGTTTTAGAACAATTCCTGATTACCTAATTTATTTTGGAGCCTTGGCCTATAAATACAAGACTTTGCTGCACCCATTCAACCATTCACTCACTCATTCACACAACCTTACACACATTCAGCCATCTCTACATTCTGCCCCACCTACCTTACCATTCCTCACCCCAAAACACATCCCAAACCTCTCTCAACCACTTGTGCCGCAGCAAAGGAGAAGAAGGAAGACCTTGGACGTGTTTGCTCTTCAAGCTTTGGATCGTTGGAGCGTTCTAGGTGTAATTCTTTCTTTGTTTTAAATGTTTAAATTAAATTCTTGTTGTTTTGCTGTGAACATGAGTGGCTAGGCCCCTTTTTGGCTAGGGGTGATTTCAAAGCCATGATTATGGGTGCAATATGAATTGATAAGTTTCAGTTACGAATTCTTGAGTTGTGAATGCAATTGGCTTAACTGTTTGATTGATAACTTATTTGTGTTTGTTGATTGAGGGTCGACACTTAATTGGCATGCATGAATTTGATGCCAGAGTATAAGGGAGTTTCACATAATCGTTACAACCTTATACTCATAAGTGGTGAAGGTCGCTTATAAACGATCGCGTTAAGTTCAATTCCTAGCATGAGTGACATGATGTCATAGTTACAAGTGCTATGTCAATGCTTATGATTTTCATTGAATGTAATGATCTTTGATTGTATCTTTATTATGATGTCATGTAGGGGACTTTCGAAGAATGCTTTGGGTTGTCGAATGATGTCATCCAATCCAATAACTCAAGGAAAATCTGATGGTTAATTAGTGATGTCACGGTTAACTTGGGGCATTGTCGTTCGTGATTCAATGAAGGAGTAACTGGGAATCAATTCGTTTGCATACATAACATGTGTGGAGAAAGAGCCTCTAGCTAGCCCATCATCCATCCAACTTCCCAAAAACGTTTTCAAACTTTGTTTTACTTTAAAATCTGTTTTCAACTTGTTTTCCTTTTAAATTCGTTCAAACAAAACCCCCCCTTTACTTTCTTATTTCAAATTGTTTTAAACTTATTTTGTTTGTGTTTTTAAGTGTTTTGAGTCAAGCCAAAACCTTATTTTCGTCCAAAATTGTGTTTAGAGTCAGAAACTGGCCAGTTTGTGTTTTTAGGCAGTTTTGAGTGTTTTCAACCTATTTTGAGTCTTGTGAACTTGTTTTAAGTGATTTAAACCTATCCAAACGTTTTTAAGTTTATTTTTGAGTCTTTGAGTCAGTTTTAAATCGATTGGCAATCCCTCCTAATCCCCGGCCTAGAACGATCCCTACTTGCATCTATACTACAATTCACACCAAGAGGGTTTAATTTGTGTGCTTAATATATTTCGCATCAAATTTTTGGCGCCGTTACCGGGGATTAGCAACTTTGCTAATCCCCCGTTGTTTCTTTTTGTTTTTTTTTTCGTTTGTTTTTGTTTTAAGTTTCTGACCTTGTTTTATTTTGTTGTTTTTAGGTACTAGTTTATGACTCGAAGTTCTCAACCAGTACGTGAGCACATCTTAGACTTTGACGACGATTTTGAGAGAACTTTGAGAAGGCAAAGAAATCAGCAAGCATCTAATCCACCTAGCCCTGAACCTGAGCTTGAAGAGCCAGAAGTAGAGAAGGAATTAGAGCCCACGGCACAGATTTTGGAAGAAGTCCGAGCCATGGCAGCATAGAATCGAACCATCAAAGAGCTTTCTGCCTCGGGTGTGGACAATCCCATGCCCCTATGTATCCAATACCCCACAGCAGCTGAAGGGAAAACAGAGGAGTTTGCATTGAAATCAAGCTTGTTGCATCACATTCCGAAGTACCATGGGCTGTCCATGGAGGATCCTAACAAGCATCTAAAGGAGTTTGAAGTTGTTTGCTCGAGCATGACTCCCGTTAACGTTGATGGCAGCATCTTGAAGATGAAGGCTTTTCCCTTTTCGCTCTTAGAGAAGGCTAAAGATTGGTTGTATGAACTAGCGCCCGGAACGGTTACATCTTGGGAAAGTATGAAACGAGCGTTCTTAGAGAAGTTTTTCCCAACTTCAAGAGTCATTCTCTTGAGGAAACGGATTAGTGGCATCGAACAAAATGAAGGTGAATCGTTTCCAGCTTATTATGACCGTTTTAAAACTCTTGTTGCTTCATGTCCACAGCACCAAATGAAGGAGGAGTTGCTCATTCAATACTTCTACGAAGGACTCCTCCCCATTGAACGCCAAATGCTAGATGCCTCAGCCGGTGGTGCATTGGTTGACAAAACTCCGGTGGCTGCCAAGACTCTTATTGCAAACCGAGCACTCAATGCACAACAATATGAAGGTGTTGGGCAGAGGGGAAGCTCACGGCAACATAGTATGAATGAGGTAAGTACAATTTCTGAAATTCAATCCCAATTAGCTAATCTTACCTCTCTTGTGTCTCAAGCTGTAATTGGACCAAAACCACAAGAAAACCAAGTTTGTGGCGAATGCTCCATCCAAGGGCATCCAACCGAGACATGCCCACAGTTGATTGAGAATGGAGGATGGGAATCTGCCAATGCTATTGGATTCCAAGGCCAAAACCAATCCAAATACGATCCATACTCGAACACATACAACCCCGGATGGAGAGACCACCCTAATATGAAGTGGAGAGATCAACAACAACCTGGACAACAAGGGGGATTTCGGCCACCACCCCCTGGATTCCCACGGCCCTATGCACCTCCACAACCTCAACCACAACCTCCGGTCCAAAATAACTCAGGTTCGTCTCTTGATAATGCTCAAGTTATTCAGTTATTAACCAATTTGACGCAGGGAGTGCAGAATCAAGCTAAAGAGGTGGATGACTTAAAGAAACAAATGGGACAAATGGCTGAATTCATGGGGCAATTTAGTAGAGAACAAGGTAAGTTACCTAGTTCAACGAATGTGAATCCGAAAGGAGGCTTCGAATCTGCCAAAGCCATCAGCCTAAGAAGTGGAAAAGAAGTTGGATCTGACCCCCAACCATCCAAATCCAACCAAACGGAGGACGAAAAAATGCAATCCGAGGAGGAAGAACAAGGACAAGCCACGGCAAGGATTGAACCATCCTTGCCGCAACAACAAAGCCATCCTAACTCGGCCACCAAAGGTAAGTTGGTTTCAAATTCCGTTATTTCTAACCCCATTCCACCCAATGCACCTTTCCCTCGCAGGTTTGCCCAAGCAAAGAAGGACGAAAGTGATAAAGACATTCTTGACACATTCCGGAAAGTACAAGTCAACATTCCACTTCTAGATGCAATTAAACAAATCCCCAAGTATGCCAAGTTCTTGAAGGAGCTGTGCACTACAAGAAAGAGGGCCTCGAACAAAGAGGTGGTAAGAGTAAGTGAAAATGTCTCAGCCGTCTTGCAAAGAAAATTGCCTCCTAAGTGCAAAGATCCCGGCAGTTTTACAATTCCTTGCGTTATAGGCAATACTCGTTTTGAACATGCCATGCTAGATCTAGGTGCATCAATAAATGTCATGCCTTATTCAATTTATGCATCTATGAACTTGGGCGAATTGAAAAATGATGGAGTGATTATTCAATTGGCCGATAGATCTAACGCTTATCCAAAAGGTGTTTTGGAGGATGTTTTAGTGCAGGTGAATCACCTAATCTTTCCGGCGGATTTCTACGTGCTTGAAATGGAAGACTCGGAACGCTCCCCTCCATTACCACTACTACTTGGCCGCCCATTTATGAAGACTGCCCGTACAAAGATTGACGTCTTCAAAGGAACATTGACCATGGAATTTGATGGGGAAGTGATTGATTTCAATATTTCTGATGCTATGAGATATCCTCATGATGATCACTCTTGTTTCTCTATTGATGTAATTAACTCTTTGGCACAAGAATTCTTTGATGATCTGAATGAGGATGCACTTGAAAAGACACTCACACAAGGCATTGGAGTCAAAAATGAAGAGCTAGCACTTAGGCATACCCACGGCAACAACAAGGAAGACTGATGTGATATATATTAAGCACTCAAATTAAACCCTCTTGTTGTCAATTGTAGTAAGTATGCAAGTAGGGATCGTTCTGGACCGGGGATTAGGAGGGATTGCTAATCGACTCTAAAAACACAAAAACAAAGTTAAAAACGTTTGGAAAGGTTTACAAGATTCGAAACAAGTTAAAAACACTTAAAACGGCTTAAAAACACTTTGTGGACAGATTTAAAACACTAGGGAAGGTTTTGGACGAAAATTGGTTTTAGGTTGACTCAAAACACTTGAAAACACAAAGAAAACAGCTTTTGGACATTGTAAAACAAGAAAGTAAAAGGGGGGTTTTGGTTTGGACGATTTTGAAAGTAAAACAAAGACTTTGTAAAGTAAAACAGATTTGAAAACGAGTTTGAAAACTTTGATGGTTGATGGGCTAGCTAGAGGGTCCTTCTCCACACATGATACACTTGTATACGAATCGATTTCCAATTGCTTTTCAATGAACCATGAACCTCAACACCCCAGATTAACCGTACGTGCACAAATTAACCCTCAGATTTTCCTTATGTCATTGAATTGGAAGAAGAGCATACAACAACCCAAATTATTCTCCAACGGTCCCCTACATGAGTGCATAGAAGAGATACAGTTAGAGATCATTAAGTTCCATGAAAATCATAAGTGTTGACAAGGCATTCGTAACTATGAATGCATGATACGTTTGCCAGGAATCCAATTAACGCGATTGTGACAAGCAACCTTCACTACTTGTGAATATAAGTTCATAACGATTAGGTGAAACTCCCTTACATTCTAGCATCAAATTCCTGCATGAAAACTAAGTATGCATCCTCAATCAACATACAAGAACAAGTTATGAATAAAACAGTTAATTGAATTGCATTCACGATTCATCAAGTCACAATTGGAAGAAATCAATTCATATCTCAAGCATGTTCATGGCTTTGAATTCCCCCCTAACTAAGTAGGGGCTTAGCCACTCATAGTCACAACAAGATTAGAGAATAATAAAGTAAACATTGAATTAAGAACGAAGTACACCTAGAATGCTCCAATCTTCAAGCTTGAAACGTCCAAGGCTCCTTCCTCTCCACCTTGCTGCGGCACAAAGGTCTAAGATGGGTATGGATGTGTTTGGATGAAGGGATGTGAGTTTTTGGGAGTGAAAGGCTGCGGCAAAGGGAGGTTTTGGGCTGAAAGTGTGTGAATGAGTGAATGGTTGTGTGAATGATGGATAGGTAAGTGAATGGATGGTGGAATGGTGTGTTTAGGGTGCAGCAAGGGCCTTGTATTTATAGGGGAAGGTAGAGCACGGTTTGGAATGATTTTAGGCAAGGTTTTTATTCCAAAACCTAAGGGGAAAGGTAAATAAAAGTCAGAATCCAAAGAAAAAGGGTAAGTAATATGCGGCTGACCTAGGGAGTAAAGGAAATCAACCTCCTTGCACGGCAAGGAAGGATTCCTTGCAGATTTGGGTGCTAAATGTCCTAAATGAAGTGGGAAGGAGGATCCCATGTGAGGCAAGGAAGGGAAATTAAAGGAGAGAGTGCAGCAACCTTCTAGAACTGGGATTTAGGTGTCCTAAAGTGTTTAGGAACCCTTCTTGTGGCTGAAACCCTTGTAGATTAGGATTAGGAAACTTTGACTTGGTCAATCCTTCTTCTTCTTAGATTCCTTTTCCTTCCTTGACTTGAATTAATTTTTCCTTCTCTCTTTGGCTGATTCCTAGCATGCTTTGGTCTTCAATTTCGTCCATCTACATTGCTCCAAGCATAAGCTATCCAAAACATGCCCAAAACTGCTCCAAAAGGCTCCAAAATGCACTTTCTTGCTACTTTACCCCTTTGGACCTACAAACACACGAAAATAGCTTAAACTAGTAAATTAACTAAGAACAATTAACATAAATGCACGAAAACAAGCTAACTAAGTCGCATAAATATGCTTCTATCAAAGACCTTGCCGTGCCTATTCAAGAAGACATGGTGGAGATGGTTGCTGCCCTAGAGTCAAATCCAAAGCATATTGGTAAGTCTCCTAACCTAAATTCAATTCCCGTTTCGACTAACAAGTTGCTTCCTTCTATAGTACAGCCACCTTCCCTAGAGCTGAAACCATTGCCTAGCCATTTGAAGTATGTGTTTTTGGGAGAACAAGAGACGTTGCCCGTCATCATCTCTTCATCACTCACGGCTCAAGAGGAGGACAAGTTGGTGAGGGTGCTTCGGGAGTACAAAACTGCCATTGGGTGGACATTGGCCGATATTAAGGGAATTAGCCCTACTACTTGCATGCATCGAATACTTTTGGAGGAAGGAGCCAAACCGTCAAGAGAAGCACAACGCCGACTCAATCCACCCATGATGGACATTGTCAAGAAGGAAGTAATCAAGCTACTCGATTGTGGAGTGATTTATCCAATTTCTGATAGCCGTTGGGTCTCTCCGGTCCAAGTTGTTCCTAAGAAGTCCGGTGTCACTGTAGTCGCAAACGCAGAGAATGAGCTTGTGCCTACTCGAATCCAAACCGGATGGAGAGTTTGCATTGACTATCGGAAACTCAACGCCACAACAAGAAAGGATCACTTCCCGCTGCCCTTCATCGACCAAATGCTTGAAAGGTTAGCCGGTCATGCTTTTTATTGTTTTCTTGATGGATATTCTGGATATAACCAAATTGTGATAGCCCCGGATGACCAAGAAAAGACCACGTTCACGTGCCCCTTTGGAACTTTTGCTTATCGTCGCATGCCATTCGGCTTATGCAACGCACCCGCCACATTCCAAAGGTGTATGGTAAGTATCTTCTCCGATTTTGTTGAAAAGATTATTGAAGTATTTATGGATGATTTCAGTGTGTTTGGGGATTCTTTTGATAATTGTTTGGATAATCTTACCTTGATCTTGCAACGATGCGTTAAAACTAATCTTGTTTTAAATTGGGAAAAATGTCATTTTATGGTAAAACAAGGCATCGTTTTGGGGCACATTATCTCCGAACGAGGTATTGAGGTTGATAAAGCAAAAATAGATCTTGTACGCTACTTACCCTCTCCCACTTCGGTGAGAGAGGTTCGTTCTTTTCTTGGACATGCAGGATTCTATAGACGATTTATCAAGGATTTTTCAAAGATTGCACAGCCCCTATGCCGTTTGCTTCAAAAGGAGGTGGCCTTTAAGTTTGATGAGAAGTGCGAATCGGCATTCAAGCAACTCAAGGAGAAGCTCACCACGGCACCAATCATTGTGTCACCAGATTGGAACCTTCCGTTCGAGCTCATGTGCGATGCATCCGATTATGCCGTAGGAGCCGTTTTGGGACAAAGATGGGACAAAAAGCCGCATGTCATATACTACGCTTCTCGGACGTTGAATGATGCTCAATTGAATTACTCCACAACGGAAAAAGAACTTCTAGCTGTTGTCTTTGCTTTAGATAAATTTCGTTCTTATTTAATTGGTACTAAAGTAATTGTTTACTCTGATCATGCAGCTTTGAAGTACTTGTTCACCAAAAAGGAGGCCAAACCAAGACTTATCCGTTGGATGCTCCTTCTTCAAGAATTTGACATAGAGATCCGAGACAAGAAAGGGAGTGAAAACGTAGTGGCTGACCATCTGAGCCGAATGGTCCATGAGGAAGAAGCCGTACCCATCTTAGACACATTCCCGGATGAACAATTGATGACCCTCGAGGTAAGTGAGCCTTGGTTTGCTGATTTAGTGAATTATTTGGTGACTAAGCAAGTTCCGAGCACCCTAGAAAAGCAAAAACGTGAGAAACTTAAAAAGGATGCTCGATTCTATGTTTGGGATGATCCATACTTGTGGAAATATTGTCCGGATCAGATTATACGAAGATGTGTGCATAATTCTGAGTTTAATTCCATTCTTGCTTTTTGTCATTCTTATGCATGTGGGGGTCATTTTGGCACCCAACGGACGGCCCTCAAAGTGTTAGAATCTGGTTTTTATTGGCCCACATTGTTTAAAGATGCTAGAATGTTTTGCCTAACTTGTGATAGATGTCAAAGAACAGGAAGTATTGGTGCACGAGACCAAATGCCGCAAAGCCCTATCTTTAATGTTGAGATTTTTGACGTTTGGGGTATTGATTTTATGGGTCCTTTTCCTTCATCATTTGGTTTTATTTACATCTTGCTTGCCGTTGATTATGTTTCTAAATGGGTGGAAGCTAAAGCCACCCGTACTAATGATTCTAGAGTTGTTGCAGATTTCATCAAAACTAACATATTCTCTAGATTTGGCATGCCAAGGGTGTTCATAAGCGATGGAGGATCTCATTTTTGTAATCGGACCATTGCGGCGCTGTTTAAGAAGTACAATGTGAAGCATAAGGTTGCCACGCCTTACCACCCTCAAACAAGTGGCCAAGCCGAAGTTTCGAATAGAGAAATCAAGCAAATCTTGGAGAAGACCGTTAGGCCAAACCGGAAGGATTGGAGCTTGCGCTTAGACGATGCATTGTGGGCATATCGCACGGCCTACAAAACACCCCTAGGGATGTCTCCATTTCGGCTAATCTATGGCAAGCCGTGTCACCTACCTGTGGAATTAGAGCATAAGGCACATTGGGCGGTGAAAGCATTCAATTTGGACTTAGATGCTGCTGGAATTCAAAGAAAGCTCCAAATAAATGAACTTGAGGAGATAAGGAATGAAGCATACGAGAATGCCCGCATTTACAAGGAGAAAACCAAGGCGTTTCATGACAAGATGATTCGGGGCAAAACATTCACAATTGGGCAGAAAGTGTTGCTTTTCAACTCCCATCTACGTTTATTCCCTGGTAAGTTACGTTCTAAGTGGATTGGACCTTTTGTTATTACTAATGTTTTTCCATATGGTACAGTTCAAGTCCAAAGCTTAAGGAATGGGCAAGAATTCAAGGTAAACGGACATCGATTGAAGCCCTATTATGAGAGTGCCGTGGAGCAAGTTGTGGAAGAAATCCCCTTCCATGCCGTGGGCTCCAATGAAGAGTGAATAGAGTTCTTCGTCCGGCTGCAAGACGTTAAAGAAAGCGCTTCGTGGGAGGCAACCCATGCAATCAACAAAGAGAGCACGCGAAAGCACTCCATAACCAGGTGTTTATGTTCCTCACTCTACTCTTTGTTAATTTTACTTTACATTGCATGTTTATTTGCTGTTTGTTTGCTTGTTTGTGTGTGAGTTTTTGTATGAAACATTGAGGACAATGTTTGATTTAAGTGTGGGGGAGTAAACAAGCTGTTTTTAAATGATTTTCGTGGGTTTTATTCACCTATCACTTACAATGTTGTTTTTCACTGTTTTTATGTGTTTTTAAAGTGTTTTGAAGCATTTTAGTGTGTTTTGATTTAAAAATCCGAAAATTTCATAAAAATTTGAAAAATTGTTTTGAAAAAGCCAAAAAGATTTGTTTTTGTGTGTTTGTTTGTGTCTTAGGGTACCTTCCAACCCAATGATGAGGATTTGGTTTTTAATTGCATGATGGTTAAGGAAAATTGTAAGCATGGATGGAAGTTTGACATACCTTTGGTTTATGCTTGGTTGTCGTTGTTGTTTATGAATTCACATTTGATTACAAAAGGAAAAAATCAGTTTTTGTAACATACTTGAAGGAAGGAACCTAAATTAATGCTACAACCCTGTGAGACTTGAGCCTAAACGTTCTTTGGAGAGTTAAAAATCTGTGCATTCATTGTTTTCTAAAGTCGTTGCATGATCTCATTATTCTTTGCTTGGTTACTACTTAGAAGGCGTTTCATCATTTTGTTCCAAATACTAGAACTCATATCCGTTTCATTCAAAACATGGTATTGAGTGCATAACACATAAACAAGATGAAGTTGTGTAGTGAACCAAGAGCCAAAAAGCCATCCCCCGTGCATTGTGTTTAGGTTTTAACCCCGTTGAGCCTTGTTTAGCCAATTTCTTTGTTAACCCACATCATCCTTACCAAGCCTAGAATAGGACCATCCATACCCTTGTTCTTGAAGCGTAGTAAAGCATGATTTAAAAGGAATTCGTTTTGAGTAATTGTTTGCAGAAAACAAGTGTGGGGAAGAGATTTTTGATGTTTTTTGAGTACAAAAAGAAGAAAAAAAATTCGTATGAAAAGAAAAGAGAAAAAGAAAAGTTGTCAAAAGAATGAAAAAGAGTTGAAAAATATGTGAAAAAGAGTTCTAAAGTGTTGTTTGTTGAAGAAAGGGTCCAAAGAGTTGAATTAGGCCCTAAATGTTGCATGAATCTTCCCTTGTGTCTAAAAGATGATTTCTGCATTCTAAATTGAATTTCAAGTGTCAATTTCATCACTTTGCTTGCTATGGCTTAAAGAACGTTTGTTTATCCTTACCCCTTTTTTTTGTTAACCAATAACCTAGCCCCGTTACAACCCTTGACTTCAATCTTGTGTGTTGTGTGTTTCAATTTGTGGAGTTTGGAATTGGTATGAGCATATGGTGTCACTGGTTCTCGCGTCTAAATAGTAGCATTCCATTCATGAGATCATATTTAAACATGCTTAATAACTCCAGAAAATGCTTTCTTTGTCATAAACATATGTGAGTATTTGTTTTCATTTTTACATCAATCTTCTCACATATAACTAGTGTAGGGTGTGGAGTCAGAAAATCTGTGTGAAAAAGAAGTGTATCTTGTAAGGAATTGGGTGAATTCTCTAAGGCATGTTACTACATTCAAATCATTGTTTTAATTGATTAAATGCGAGCTAATAAGTGACGACTGTGATTAAGTATGTGCTCGAGCGTAAGGATGACTAAAATCTATGTGAATGATGATCTTTGGCATGTCATGTGCGTTGGAAATCCCTGAGGCAACGTTGGAAGGTTTAGTTTGTGTTTTTGTTTACTTTATTTTGTTTTGGTTGTTTCGTTTTGCTCGAGGACTAGCAAAAGGTAAGTGTGGGGGAATTTGATATGAGCATTTTTATGCGAATTAGTTGGCTTGTTCTCGTGCATTTATGTTAGTTATTTGTATTTAATTTAGTATTTTAAGCTATTTTCGTGTGTTTGTAGGTCCTAAGGGGTAAAGTATCAAGAAAGTGCATTTTGGAGCCTTTTGGAGCATTTTTGGGCATGTTTTGGATAGCTTATGATTGGAGCAATGTAGATGGACGAAATTGAAGACCAAAGCATGCTAGGAATCAGCTATGAGAAGAGGAAAAATTAATTCAAGTCAAAGAAGGAAAAGGAATCCAAGAAGAAGAAGGGTTGACTAAGTCAAAGTTTCCTTACTTTGACCTTTGACTTTCTTAATCCTATTTTATCAAGGTTTCAATTACAAAGAGGGAATCCTAGACAAATTGGGACTCCTAATTCCTTGCTCAAGAAGGTTGCTGCACATGCTCCTTAGCTCAACATTCCTTGCCGTGCAAGGAGGACATTTCCCTTGCCTTTAAGGTTGCTGCCGCATGTCCTTCCTCACATTACCTTTCTTGCTGCACAAGTATCATCACTCTCTTTCAATTTGGGACTTAGCCGCACCTTCCCTTGTATTTTCTCCTTCCTTGCTGCATGTTTATGTCACTTTCCTTTTAGTTTCAGCCCTTGCCGCACCAGTTTATACATTCCCCTTTTAAATTTCACCCAAACTAGCAAGGAAAACACCTTTCCTTGTCCTTGCCGCAAAAGCCTTCCACCTTTCCCTAAAATCTGTCCCAGCCGCACCTTGTGACCCATTCCCTTTAGGTTTTTGCATTTAAATTCCTATTTCCTTTAAGTTTTAGAACAATTCCTGATTACCTAATTTATTTTGGAGCCTTGGCCTATAAATACAAGACTTTGCTGCACCCATTCAACCATTCACTCACTCATTCACACAACCTTACACACATTCAGCCATCTCTACATTCTGCCGCACCTACCTTACCATTCCTCACCCCAAAACACATCCCAAACCTCCCTCAACCACTTGTGCCGCAGCAAAGGAGAAGAAGGAAGACCTTGGACGTGTTTGCTCTTCAAGCTTTGGATCGTTGGAGCGTTCTAGGTGTAATTCTTTCTTTGTTTTAAATGTTTAAATTAAATTCTTGTTGTTTTGCTGTGAACATGAGTGGCTAGGCCCCTTTTTGGCTAGGGGTGATTTCAAAGCCATGATTATGGGTGCAATATGAATTGATAAGTTTCAGTTACGAATTCTTGAGTTGTGAATGCAATTGGCTTAACTGTTTGATTGATAACTTATTTGTGTTTGTTGATTGAGGGTCGACACTTAATTGGCATGCATGAATTTGATGCCAGAGTATAAGGGAGTTTCACATAATCGTTAAAACCTTATACTCATAAGTGGTGAAGGTCGCTTATAAACGATCGCGTTAAGTTCAATTCCTAGCATGAGTGACATGATGTCATAGTTACAAGTGCTATGTCAATGCTTATGATTTTCATTGAATGTAATGATCTTTGATTGTATCTTTATTATGATGTCATGTAGGGGACTTTCGAAGAATGCTTTGGGTTGTCGAATGATGTCATCCAATCCAATAACTCAAGGAAAATCTGATGGTTAATTAGTGATGTCACGGTTAACTTGGGGCATTGTCGTTCGTGATTCAATGAAGGAGTAACTGGGAATCAATTCGTTTGCATACATAACATGTGTGGAGAAAGAGCCTCTAGCTAGCCCATCATCCATCCAACTTCCCAAAAACGTTTTCAAACTTTGTTTTACTTTAAAATCTGTTTTCAACTTGTTTTCCTTTTAAATTCGTTCAAACAAAACCCCCCCTTTACTTTCTTATTTCAAATTGTTTTAAACTTATTTTGTTTGTGTTTTTAAGTGTTTTGAGTCAAGCCAAAACCTTATTTTCGTCCAAAATTGTGTTTAGAGTCAGAAACTGGCCAGTTTGTGTTTTTAGGCAGTGTTGAGTGTTTTCAACCTATTTTGAGTCTTGTGAACTTGTTTTAAGTGATTTAAACCTATCCAAACGTTTTTAAGTTTATTTTTGAGTCTTTGAGTCAGTTTTAAATCGATTGGCAATCCCTCCTAATCCCCGGCCTAGAACGATCCCTACTTGCATCTATACTACAATTCACACCAAGAGGGTTTAATTTGTGTGCTTAATATATTTCGCATCAGAATCAAAAGTGCACTATTTTTTCGATTTTGAGTGTATTTGCACTGTTTTAAGCAATCGTGGGATAAAATGATAGTCCGTTTCACACGCTTCGGAACTTTTGCATATAAACACGTAGAATACGCTAATAAGATGTTAAGAATGAGTTCTCAACAGATCAAATGCTTATTTGGAATCAAAAGTGCACGATTTTTTTCGATTTGGAGTGTATTTGCACTATTGTAAGCATTCGTGGGATAAAACGATCGTCCGTTGCACACGGCATTTTTGCATATAAACATGTAGAATATGCTAATAAGATGTTAAGAATGAGTTCTCAAAAGATCAAATGCTTATTTGGAATCAAAAGTGCACTATTTTCCGATTTGGAGTGTATTTGCACTGTTTTAAGCATTCGTGGGATAAAACGAGTGTGCATTTGACACGGTTTAGAACATATGCATATAAAAACATAAAACACTCTAATAAGACGTTAAGAATGAGTTCTCAAAAGATCAAATGCTTATTTGGAATCAAAAGTGCACTATTTTCCAATTTGCAGTGTATTTGCACTGTTTTAAGCATTCGTGGGGACAAAACGATCGTCCGTTTCACACGCTTCTGCACTTTTGCATATAAACACATAAAACACGCTAATAAGACGTTAAGAATGAGTTCTCAAAAGATCAAATGCTTATTTGGAATCAAAAGTGCACTATTTTCCAATTTGCACTGTTTTAAGCATTCGTGGGATAAAACGATCGTCCGTTTCACACGCTTCGGCACTTTTGCATATAAACATGCAGAATACGCTAATAAGACGTTAAGAATGAGTTCTTAAAAGATCAAATGCTTATTTGGAATCAAAAGTGCACTATTGTCCGATTTGGAGTGTATTTGCACTGTTTTAAGCATTCGTGGGATAAAACGATCGTCCGTTTCACACGCTTCGGCACTTTTGCATATAAACATGTAGAATACGCTAATAAGACGTTAAGAATGAGTTCTCAAAAGATCAAATTCTTATTTGGAATCAAAAGTGCACTATTTTCCGATTTGGAGTGTATTTGCACTGTTTTAAGCATTCGTGGGATAAAACGAGCGTGCAATTGACACGGTTTAGAACTTATGCATATAAACACATAAAACTTGCTAATATGACGTTAAGAATGAGTTCTCAATAGGTCAAATGCTCATTTGCAATCAAAAGTGCAATATTTTGCGATTTGGAGTGTATTTGCACTGTTTTAAGAATTCGTGGGATAAAACGAGCGTGCATTTGAGACGGTTTGGAACTTATGCATATAAACACATAAAACATGCTAATATGACGTTATGAATGAGTTCTCAATAGATCAAATGCTTATTTGGATTCAAAAGTGCACTATTTTTTTCGATTTGGAGTGTATTTGCACTGTTTTAAGCATTCGTGGGATAAAACTATCGTCCGTTTCACACGCTTCGGAACTTTTGCATATAAACATGTAGAATACGCTAATAAGACGTTAAGAATGAATTCTCAAAAGATCAAATGCTTATTTGGAATCAAAAGTGCACTATTTTTCGATTTGGAGTGTATTTGCACTGTTTTAAGCATTCGTGGGATAAAACGATCGTCCGTTTCACACGCTTCGGAACTTTTGCATATAAACACATAGAATACGCTAGTAAGACGTTAAAAATGAGTTATCGAAAGATCAAATGCTTATTTGGAATCAAAAGTGCACTATTTTTTTATATGGAGTGTATTTGCATTATTTTAAGCATTTGTGGGATAAAACGATCGTCCATTTCATACGCTTCGGAACTTTTGCATATAAACACGTAGAATACGCTAATAAGACGTTAAGAATGAGTTCTCAACAGATCAAATGCTTATTTGGAATCAAAAGTGCACTATTTTTTCGATTTGGAGTGTATTTGCACTGTTTTAAGCAATCGTGGGATAAAATGATCGTCCGTTTCACACGCTTCGGAACTTTTGCATATAAACACGTAGAATATGCTAAGAAGACTGATGCGGCAATTAACTTGACACTCAAATTAAACCCTCTTGTGACGATTGTAGTAAAGATGCAAGTAGGGATCGTTCTGGACCGGGGATTAGGAGGGCTTGCTAACCTAATGTAAACTGACTCAAAAACGTAAAAACAAACTTAAAAACTTCTAATAGGACCTGTGTGACTCAAATCTGACCTAAAAGACTCAAAAGACTCTAATTAAACTAGTATGACTCAAAACAGATTCTAGACACTCAAAACAGCCTAAAAACACCAATTAGACAGTTTCTAACTAATTAGACTCAAACAAGTGAAAAGGAATTGATTTTAATGTGACTTTAGACTAAAACAAGTAGAAACACTAAACTAGACAGATTTGGACGAAATTCACTTTTAACTAACTTAGGACACTTCAAAAAACACAAACAAAACAGATTTTAGACTCTTTAAAACAAGAAAGTAAAGTGGGGGTTTTTGTTTGACGAAAATTGAAATAAAACAGAAACTTGAAAACAACTAAGTTTAACACAAAATTGGGGAGTTTTGGGATAATGGATGGATTAGCTAGAGGTTCTTTCTCCACACATGACATGTATGCAATGAATTGATTTCCAGCTACTTTTTCATTGAACTATGAACGACAATGCTCCAAATTAACCGTGCCATCACTAATTAATTTTCAGATTCTCCTTAAGCCATTGAATTGGATGACATCATTCGACAACTCAAAGCATTCTTCAAAAGTTCCCTACATGACATCATAATAGAGATACAATCAAAGATCATTACGTTTGATGAGAATCATAAGCATTGACAAAGCACTTGCAACTATGACATCATGTCACTCATGCTAGGAATTGGACTTAACGCGATCGTGACTAGCGACCTTCACTACATATGAATATAAGTTCATAACGATTATGTGAAACTCCCTTATATTCTAGCACCAAGTTCAAGCATGCAAATTAAGTGTCGACCCTCAATCAACAAACAAGAACAAGTTTTGAATAAAATAGTTAAGCCAATTGCATTCATAATCCAAGAAATTGTAACTGAAATTTATCAATTCAAAATACACACACAGTCATGGCTTCAAAATTACCCCTAGCAAGGAGGGGTTTAGCCACTCATGGCTGCAACAAAACAGAAAAAGAAGAAATTAAACATAAACATAGAATGAATTACACCTAGACTGCTCCAACAATCAAGCTTGAACATCCAAGAGCACTTCTTTCTTCCTTCTTGTTGCGGCAGAGTGGTATGGAGAGTTTCTGAGTGTTTGATGGATAGGTAAGTGAATGGATGGGTGTTTGGGTGTTGGATGGCTGCGGCAAGGGATGGGGATTGGTGTGGAGCGGCTGGATGGGTGTGTAGTGTATGTGAATGGGGTGGTGAGTGAATCCCCCACTGAATGGTGGTGCAGCTAGGTTAAGTAGAGAGTGAAGGGAAAGGTTGAATGGAATGAAATCTGTTTTAATGAATGATTTGAATTCTTTTCCCTAAAAGGTGCGGCTAAAAGGGGTCTTTACAATCAGAAATTAAGTCCAAATCCCTCTTTAATTCAAAAGAGAATCAGATATTAACCCAAATCCCCTCAGAATAATGAATTGAAATCAGAAACTTAAGGGAAAGAGGGGTGATTTGCGGCAAAGAAGGAAGAAGAAAGGGAAGTCTTCTTCCTTGCACGGCAAGGAAGTTTTAGGGCCTTTAATTTCTGATTTGAACCAAGAAAAGGTAAGTGTATTAGCTGCAAGGATTTTAGGAAAAGGGAATGTAAATTTGGTTGCTAATTTTGGGGAAAAAGGAAAGGAGAATTGCGGCAAAGAAAGGGAAAGGGAAAGAAAGTTCTTCTTTTGTGCGGCAAGGTCCTAGGAGTGGTTAAGGGTCTTTTAGGAAGTATATTAAGTGTCCTAGAATGGTTAGAATCCTTGTTGGCTTGCTGAAATTTAAGTGGATTGAAAATAGGAAAGGTTTTAGGCCAAAACAAGGAACTTAGGTGATTCCTTCCCTTCTTTCAAGACTCCTTCACTTTCTTGAATTAATTCTTCAGTCTTCAATCACCATCCTAGCCTTTCCAAGTCTTCAATTTCGTACATTCCCTTGGCCTCATGCATAAGCTATCCAAACTTGGCCCAAAAATGCTCCAAAAGGACCCAAAATGCACCCTTCTGCCTTATTGACACTTGAAACCTACAAACACACGAAAATGACTTAAAACACTAAATTAAATGGAAACTAACTACTAAAACGTCAAGAAACAAGCAAACTAAATCACATAAATATGCTCATATCAAAGACGTTAAGAATGAGTTCTCAACAGATCAAATGCTTATTTGGAATCAAAAGTGCACGATTTTTTCGATTTGGAGTATATTTGCACTGTTGTAAGCATTCGTGGGATAAAACGATCGTCCGTTTCACACGCTTCGGCATTTTTGCATATAAACATGTAGAATATGCTAATAAGATGTTAAGAATGAGTTCTCAAAAGATCAAATGCTTATTTGGAATCAAAAGTGCACTATTTTCCGATTTGGAGTGTATTTGCACTGTTTTAAGCATTCGTGGGATAAAACGAGCGTGCATTTGACACGGTTTAGAACATATGCATATAAACACATAAAACACTCTAATAAGAAGTTAAGAATGAGTTCTCAAAAGATCAAATGCTTATTTGAAATCAAAAGTGCACTATTTTCCGATTTGGAGTGTATTTGCACTGTTTTAAGCATTTGTGGGATAAAATGATCGTCCGTTACACACGCTTCGGCACTTTTGCATATAAACATGTAGAATACGCTAATAAGACATTAAGAATGAGTTCTCAAAAAGATCAAATGCTTATTTGGAATCAAAAGTGCACTATTTTCCGATTTGGAGTGTATTTGCACTGTTTTAAGCATTCGTGGGATAAAACGAGCGTGCATTTGACACGGTTTAGAACTTATGCATATAAACACATAAAACTTGCTAATATGACGTTAAGAATGAGTTCTCAATAGATCAAATGCTCATGTGCAATCAAAAGTGCAATATTTTCCGATTTGGAGTGTATTTGCACTGTTTTAAGAATTCGTGGGATAAAACGAGCGTGCATTTGACACGGTTTGGAACTTATGCATATAAACACATAAAACATGCTAATATGACGTTATGAATGAGTTCTCAATAGATCAAATGCTTATTTGGATTCAAAAGTGCACTACTTTTTTCGATTTGGAGTGTATTTGCACTGTTTTAAGCATTCGTGGGATAAAACAATCATCCGTTTCACACGCTTCGGAACTTTTGCATATAAACACATAGAATACGCTAGTAAGACGTTAAGAATGAGTTATCGAAAGATCAAATGCTTGTTTGGAATCAAAAGTGCACTATTTTTTGATATGGAGTGTATTTGCATTATTTTAAGCATTTGTGGGGATAAAACGATCGTCCCTTTCACACGCTTCGGAACTTTTGCATATAAACACGTAGAATATGCTAATAAGACGTTAAGAATGAGTTCTCAACAGATCAAATGCTTATTTGGAATCAAAAGTGCACTATTTTCCGATTTGGAGTGTATTTGCACTGTTTTAAGCATTCGTGGGATAAAACGATCGTCCGTTTCACACGCTTCGGCACTTTTGCATATAAACATGTAGAATACGCTAATAAGACGTTAAGAATGAGTTCTCAAAAGATCAAATGCTTATTTGGAATCAAAACTGCACTATTTTCCGATTTGGAGTGTATTTGCACTGTTTTAAGCATTCGTGGGATAAAACGATCGTCCGTTTCACACGCTTCGGAACTTTTGCATATAAACACGTAGAATACGCTAATAAGACGTAAAGAATGAGTTCTCAAAAGATCAAATGCTTATTTGGAATCAAAAGTGCACTATTTTCCGATTTGGAGTGTATTTGCACTGTTTTAAGCATTCGTGGGATAAAACGAGCGTGCAATTGACACGGTTTAGAACTTATGCATATAAACACATAAAACTTGCTAATATGACGTTAAGAATGAGTTCTCAATAGGTCAAATGCTCATTTGCAATCAAAAGTGCAATATTTTGCGATTTGGAGTGTATTTGCACTGTTTTAAGAATTCGTGGGATAAAACGAGCGTGCATTTGACACGGTTTGGAACTTAAGCATATAAACACATAAAACATGCTAATATGACGTTATGAATGAGTTCTCAATAGATCAAATGCTTATTTGGATTCAAAAGTGCACTATTTTTTTCGATTTGGAGTGTATTTGCACTGTTTTAAGCATTCGTGGGATAAAACTATCGTCCGTTTCACACGCTTCGGAACTTTTGCATATAAACATGTAGAATACGCTAATAAGACGTTAAGAATGAGTTCTCAAAAGATCAAATGCTTATTTGGAATCAAAAGTGCACTATTTTCCGATTTGGAGTGTATTTGCACTGTTTTAAGCATTCGTGGGATAAAACGAGCGTGCATTTGACACGGTTTAGAACTTATGCATATAAACACATAAAACTTGCTAATATGACGTTAAGAATGAGTTCTCAATAGATCAAATGCTCATGTGCAATCAAAAGTGCAATATTTTCCGATTTGGAGTGTATTTGCACTGTTTTAAGAATTCGTGGGATAAAACGAGCGTGCATTTGACACGGTTTAGAACTTATGCATATAAACACATAAAACATGCTAATATGACGTTATGAATGAGTTCTCAATAGATCAAATGCTTATTTGGATTCAAAAGTGCACTACTTTTTTCGATTTGGAGTGTATTTGCACTGTTTTAAGCATTCGTGGGATAAAACAATCATCCGTTTCACACGCTTCGGAACTTTTGCATATAAACACATAGAATACGCTAGTAAGACGTTAAGAATGAGTTATCGAAAGATCAAATGCTTGTTTGGAATCAAAAGTGCACTATTTTTTGATATGGAGTGTATTTGCATTATTTTAAGCATTTGTGGGGATAAAACGATCGTCCCTTTCACACGCTTCGGAACTTTTGCATATAAACACGTAGAATATGCTAATAAGACGTTAAGAATGAGTTCTCAACAGATCAAATGCTTATTTGGAATCAAAAGTGCACTATTTTCCGATTTGGAGTGTATTTGCACTGTTTTAAGCATTCGTGGGATAAAACGATCGTCCGTTTCACACGCTTCGGCACTTTTGCATATAAACATGTAGAATACGCTAATAAGACGTTAAGAATGAGTTCTCAAAAGATCAAATGCTTATTTGGAATCAAAACTGCACTATTTTCCGATTTGGAGTGTATTTGCACTGTTTTAAGCATTCGTGGGATAAAACGATCGTCCGTTTCACACGCTTCGGAACTTTTGCATATAAACACGTAGAATACGCTAATAAGACGTAAAGAATGAGTTCTCAAAAGATCAAATGCTTATTTGGAATCAAAAGTGCACTATTTTCCGATTTGGAGTGTATTTGCACTGTTTTAAGCATTCGTGGGATAAAACGAGCGTGCAATTGACACGGTTTAGAACTTATGCATATAAACACATAAAACTTGCTAATATGACGTTAAGAATGAGTTCTCAATAGGTCAAATGCTCATTTGCAATCAAAAGTGCAATATTTTGCGATTTGGAGTGTATTTGCACTGTTTTAAGAATTCGTGGGATAAAACGAGCGTGCATTTGACACGGTTTGGAACTTAAGCATATAAACACATAAAACATGCTAATATGACGTTATGAATGAGTTCTCAATAGATCAAATGCTTATTTGGATTCAAAAGTGCACTATTTTTTTCGATTTGGAGTGTATTTGCACTGTTTTAAGCATTCGTGGGATAAAACTATCGTCCGTTTCACACGCTTCGGAACTTTTGCATATAAACATGTAGAATACGCTAATAAGACGTTAAGAATGAGTTCTCAAAAGATCAAATGCTTATTTGGAATCAAAAGTGCACTATTTTCCAATTTGGAGTGTATTTGCACTGTTTTAAGCATTCGTGGGATAAAACTATCGTCCGTTTCACACGCTTCGGAACTTTTGCATATAAACATGTAGAATACGCTAATAAGACTTTAAGAATGAGTTCTCAAAAGATCAAATGCTTATTTGGAATCAAAAGTGCACTATTTTTTTATATGGAGTGTATTTGCATTATTTTAAGCATTTGTGGGGATAAAACGATCGTCCCTTTCACACGCTTCGGAACTTTTGCATATAAACACATAGAATATGCTAATAAGACGTTAAGAATGAGTTCTCACCAGATCAAATGCTTATTTGGAATCAAAAGTGCACTATTTTTTCGATTTGGAGTGTATTTGCACTGTTTTAAGCAATCGTGGGATAAAATGATAGTCCGTTTCACACGCTTCGGAAATTTTGCATATAAACACGTAGAATATGCTAATAAGATGTTTAGAATGAGTTCTCAACAGATCAAATGCTTATTTGGAATCAAAAGTGCACGATTTTTTCTGATTTGGAGTTTATTTGCACTGTTGTAAGCATTCGTGGGATAAAACGATCGTCCGTTGCACACGCTTCGGCATTTTTGCATATAAACATGTAGAATATGCTAATAAGATGTTAAGAATGAGTTCTCAAAAGATCAAATGCTTATTTGGAATCAAAAGTGCACTATTTTCCGATTTGGAGTGTATTTGCACTGTTTTAAGCATTCGTGGGATAAAACGAGCGTGCATTTGACACGGTTTAGAACATATGCATATAAACACATAAAACACTCTAATAAGACGTTAAGAATGAGTTCTCAAAAGATCAAATGCTTATTTGGAATCAAAAGTGCACTATTTTCCAATTTAGAGTGTATTTGCACTGGTTTAAGCATTCGTGGGGACAAAACGATCGTCCGTTTCACACACTTCGGCACTTTTGCATATAAACACATAAAACACGCGAATAAGACGTTAAGAATGAGTTCTCAAAAGATCAAATGCTTATTTGGAATCAAAAGTGCACTATTTTCCAATTTGCAGTGTATTTGCACTGTTTTAAGCATTCGTGGGATAAAACGATCGTCCGTTTCACACGCTTCGGCACTTTTGCATATAAACATGTAGAATACGCTAATAAGACGTTAAGAATGAGTTCTTAAAAGATCAAATGCTTATTTGGAATCAAAAGTGCACTATTGTCCGATTTGGAGTGTATTTGCACTGTTTTAAAGCATTCGTGGGATAAAACGATCGTCCGTTTCACACGCTTCGGCACTTTTGCATATAAACATGTAGAATACGCTAATAAGACGTTAAGAATGAGTTCTCAAAAGATCAAATACTTATTTGGAATCAAAAGTGCACTATTTTCCGATTTGGAGTGTATTTGCACTGTTTTAAGCATTCATGGGATAAAACGATCGTCCGTTTCACAAGCTTCGGCACTTTTGCATATAAACATGTAGAATACGCTAATAAGACGTTAAGAATGAGTTCTCAAAAGATCAAATGCTTATTTGGAATCAAAAGTGCATTATTTTCAGATTTGGAGTGTATTTGCACTGTTTTAAGCATTCGTGGGATAAAACGAGCGTGCAATTGACACGGTTTAGAACTTATGCATATAAACACATAAAACTTGCTAATATGACGTTAAGAATGAGTTCTCAATAGGTCAAATGCTCATTTGCAATCAAAAGTGCAATATTTTGCGATTTGGAGTGTATTTGCACTGTTTTAAGAATTCGTGGGATAAAACGAGCGTGCATTTGACACGGTTTGGAACTTAAGCATATAAACACATAAAACATGCTAATATGACATTATGAATGAGTTCTCAATAGATCAAATGCTTATTTGGATTCAAAAGTGCACTATTTTTTTCGATTTGGAGTGTATTTGCACTGTTTTAAGCATTCGTGGGATAAAACTATCGTCCGTTTCACACGCTTCGGAACTTTTGCATATAAACATGTAGAATACGCTAATAAGACGTCAAGAATGAGTTCTCAAAAGATCAAATGCTTATTTGGAATCAAAAGTGCACTATTTTCCGATTTGGAGTGTATTTGCACTGTTTTAAGCATTCGTGGGATAAAACGATCGTCCGTTTCACACGCTTCGGAACTTTTGCATATGAACACATAGAATACGCTAGTAAGACGTTAAAAATGAGTTATCGAAAGATCAAATGCTTATTTGGAATCAAAAGTGCACTATTTTTTTACATGGAGTGTATTTGCAACGATCGTCCCTTTCACACGCTTCGGAACTTTTGCATATAAACACGTAGAATACGCTAATAAGACGTTAAGAATGAGTTCTCAACAAATCAAATGCTTATTTGGAATCAAAAGTGCACTATTTTTTCGATTTGGAGTGTATTTGCACTGTTTTAAGCAATCGTGGGATAAAATGACAGTCCGTTTCACACGGTTCGGAACTTTTGCATATAAACACGTAGAATACCCTAATAAGACGTTAAGAATGAGTTCTCAAAAGATCAAATGCTTATTTGGAATCAAAAGTGCACTATTGTCCGATTTGGAGTGTATTTGCACTGTTTTAATAATTCATGGGATAAAACGATCGTCCGTTTCACACGCTTCAGCACTTTTGCATATAAACATGTAGAATACGCTAAGAAGACGTTAAGAATGAGTTCTCAACAGATCAAATGCATATTTGGAATCAAAAGTGCACGATTTTTTCGATTTGGAGTGTATTTGCACTGTTGTAAGCATTCGTGGGATAAAACGATCGTCCGTTTCGCACGCTTCGGCATTTTTGCATATAAACATGTAGAATATGCTAATAAGATGTTAAGAATGAGTTCTCAAAAGATCAAATGCTTATTTGGAATCAAAAGTGCACTATTTTCCGATTTGGAGTGTATTTGCACTGTTTTAAGCATTCATGGGATAAAACGAGCGTGCATTTGACACGGTTTAGAACATATGCATATAAACACATAAAACACTCTAATAAGACGTTAAGAATGAGTTCTCAAAAGATCAAATGCTTATTTGAAATCAAAAGTGCACTGTTTTCTTATTTGGAGTGTATTTGCACTGTTTTAAGCATTCGTGGGATAAAACGATCGTCCGTTTCACATACTTCAGAACTTTTGCATGTAAACACATAGAATACACTAGTACGAAGTTAAGAATGAGTTATCGAAAGATCAAATGCTTATTTGGAATCAAAAGTGCACTATTTTTTGATATGGAGTGTATTTGCATTATTTTAAGCATTTGTGGGATAAAACGATCGTCCCTTTCACACGCTTCGGAACTTTTGCATATAAACACGTAGAATACGCTAATAAGACGTTAAGAATAAGTTCTCAACAGATCAAATGCTTATTTGGAATCAAAAGTGCACTATTTTTTCGATTTGGAGTGTATTTGCACTGTTTTAAGCAATCGTGGGATAAAATCATCGTCCGTTTCACACGCTTCGGAACTTTTGCATATAAACATGTAGAATACGCTAATAAGACGTTAAGAATGAGTTCTCAAAAGATCAAATGCTTATTTGGAATCAAAAGTGCACTATTGTCCGATTTGGAGTGTATTTGCACTGTTTTAAGAATTCATGGGATAAAACGATCGTCCGTTTCACACGCTTCAGCACTTTTGCATATAAACATGTAGAATACGCTAATAAGACGTTAAGAATGAGTTCTCAAAAGATGAAATGCTTATTTGGAATCAAAAGTGCACTATTTTCCGATTTGGAGTGTATTTGCACTGTTTTAAGCATTCGTGGGATAAAACGATCGTCCGTTTCACACGCTTCGGCACTTTTGCATATAAACATGTAGAATACGCTAATAAGACGTTAAGAATGAGTTCTCAAAAGATCAAATGCTTATTTGGAATCAAAAGTGCACTATTTTCCGATTTGGAGTGTATTTGCACTGTTTTAAGCATTCGTGGGATAAAACGAGCGTGCATTTGACACGGTTTAGAACTTATGCATATAAACACATAAAACTTGCTAATATGACGTTAAGAATGAGTTCTCAATAGGTCAAATGCTCATTTGCAATCAAAAGTGCAATATTTTCCGATTTGGAGTGTATTTGCACTGTTTTAAGAATTCGTGGGATAACACGAGCGTGCATTTGACACGGTTTGGAACTTATGCATATAAACACATAAAACATGCTAATATGACGTTAAGAATGAGTTCTCAAAAGATCAAATGCTTATTTGGAATCAAAAGTGCACTATTTTCCCATTTGTTGTGTATTTGCACTGTTTTAAGCATTCGTGGGATAAAACGATCGTCCGTTTCACACGCTTCGGAACTTTTGCATATAAACACATAGAATACGCTAGTAAGACGTTAAAAATGAGTTATCGAAAGATCAAATGCTTATTTGGAATCAAAAGTGCACTATTTTTTGATATGGAGTGTATTTGCATTATTTTAAGCATTTGTGGGATAAAACGATCGTCCCTTTCACACGCTTCGGAGCTTTTGCATATAAACACGTAGAATACGCTAATAAGACGTTAAGAATGAGTTCTCAACAGATCAAATGCTTATTTGGAATCAAAAGTGCACTATTTGTTCGATTTGGAGTGTGTTTGCACTGTTTTAAGCAATCGTGGGATAAAATGATCGTCCGTTTCACACGCTTCGGAACTTTTGCATATAAACATGTAGAATACGCTAAGAAGACGTTAAGAATGAGTTCTCAACAGATCAAATGCTTATTTGTAATCAAAAGTGCACGATTTTTTCGATTTGGAGTGTATTTGCACTGTTGTAAGCATTCGTGGGATAAAACGATCGTCCGTTTCACACGCTTCGGCATTTTTGCATATAAACATGTAGAATATGCTAATAAGAAGTTAAGAATGAGTTCTCAACGGATCAAATGCTTATTTGGAATCAAAAGTGCACTATTTTCCGATTTGGAGTGTATTTGCACTGTTTTAAGCATTCGTGGGATAAAACGAGCGTGCATTTGACACGGTTTAGAACATATGCATATAAACACATAAAACACTCTAATAAGACGTTAAGAATGAGTTCTCAAAAGATCAAATGCTTATTTGAAATCAAAAGTGCACTGTTTTCCGATTTGGAGTGTATTTGCACTGTTTTAAGCATTCGTGGGATAAAACGATCGTCCGTTTCACACGCTTCGGAACTTTTGCATATAAACACGTAGAATACGCTAATAAGACGTTAAGAATGAGTTCTCAACAGATCAAATGCTTATTTGGAATCAAAAGTGCACTATTTTTTTGATTTGGAGTGTATTTGCACTGTTTTAAGCAATCGTGGGATAAAATGATCGTCCGTTTCACACGCTTCGGAACTTTTGCATATAAACACGTAGAATACGCTAATAAGACGTTAAGAATGAGTTTTCAACAGATCAAATGCTTATTTGGAATCAAAAGTGCACGATTTTTTCGATTTGGAGTGTATTTGCACTGTTTTAAGCATTCGTGGGATAAAATGATCGTCCATTTCACACGTGATGTGAATTATAGTTAAACACACAAATTAACCCTCTTTTTATCGATTGTAGTATTTAATGCAAGTAGGGATCGTTCTAGGCCGGGGATTAGGAGGGCTTGCTAATCTAACACAAACTGACTCAAATAGACAAAAACAACTTAAAAACGTTCAAATAAACTCAAGGGACTCTAATTAGGTTCACAAGACTCAAAACAAGTTAAAAACACCAATTGGACAGATTCTAGACTCTAGACACAACCTTGGACAAAATTTAATTAAACCTGACTCAAAACACACAAGAACACAAACTAGGACAGATTTTAACTAATTAGACTCAAACAAGTGAAGGGGGATTGGTTTTAGAGTGAATTAAGACTAAAACAAGCAGAAACTAGAAACTAGGCAGATTTGGACGAATTTGGGTTTTTGGGATGGATGGTGACTTAGCTAGAGGTTTCCTTATCCACACATGAATTATATGCATATGAATCAACTTCCAGTTACGTTTTCATTGAATTACGAATGACAATGCCCCAAATTAACCGTGTCAATCACTAATTAACCCTCAGATTCTCCTAATTTCATTGAATTGGACGGACAACTCATCTACAACCAAATTATTCTCATCAATTTCCATACATGGCATCATAATAGAGACACAATCAGAGATCATTAAGTGCATTGAGAATCATAAGCATTGACGAGGCATTCATAACTATGACATCATGTTACTCACACCAAGAATTGAACTTAACACGATTGATCCAGCAACCTTTACTACTTTTGAACATAAGTTTGTAACGATCATGTGAAACTCACTTATATCCTAGCATCAAATTCATGCATGCAAATTAAGTGTCGACCCTTAACCAACAAACACAAATAAGTTCTAATTCAAACAGTTAAGCCAATTGCATTCATAACTCAAGAATCTGTAACTGAAACTTATTAACTCATAACGCACATAAAATCATGGTTTCAAAGTAGCCTCTAGCTAAAAACAAGTTTAGCCTCTCATAATTACAGCAAGAACAAGAGAAATTAAATTAAACATCATAGACATAAGGTAGAAAACACCTAGAACGCCCAGAAATCAGATTAGGTGCAGGCACGCTCCAAGGCTGTTTCTCCTCTCCTTCCTCCTTGCTAGGCTGCAGCACAAGTGGCTGGGGGTGTATATGGATGTATGAAGGTGGTGTGGATGGGTGGTGGGTGCGGCAAGGGGGTATGGAAGTGTATGGAATGGCTGAATTATGAAGGGTTGTGGCAGGAATGTGTGGGAGTGATTTGTGAATGTGAATGGTGCCTTATTTGTGCGGCAGAGATCATGTATATATAGGGGAGAGGTAGGCACGGCTGGGAGGAGGTTTTTAGGTTAGTTTAGGAGTAGGAAACCCAAGGAATAAGGGGATAAGGGTGCGGCACAATCAGATTGGCCTTCTAGAATGAGGTCTAGGCGCCAGAAATATAGGGAATGTGCAGCACATGCTCTAATTCAGATTAGCACGTTTTTAGGCTTCTAGAACCCCCTATTTTAGGTGATAAGATCAGATATGAACCCCCTTATTTGGCTAAAAATATGGAAAGATAAGATAAGGTAAGGATAAGATAAGATAAGGTGATAAGGTTAGAGATAATGTTCCTTTTTTTCTTGCTTTTATCTTATCTTTCTGAACTTGAATTTAATTCTCCATCTTTCTTGGCTGATTCCAAGCCTTCATTTTCCTCAATTTCGTCCATCCTCAAGCCTTCATGTTTGCACTATCCAATCTTGGCCCAAAAATGCTCTAGAATGCTCCAAATTGCTTCCTTTTGCCACTTTGACACTTAGAACCTGAAATTGGACGAAAATAACTTTAAACACTATAATTAACATAGTTTAGCTAACTAAATGCAAGAAAACAAGCTAACTAAGTCGCATAAATATGCTCCTATCAACACGCTTCGGAACTTTGATGTGGATTATAGTTAAGCACACAAATTAACCCTCTTTTTATCGATTGTAGTATTTAATGCAAGTAGGGATCGTTCTAGGCCGGGGATTAGGAGGGCTTGCTAATCTAACACAAACTGACTCAAATAGACAAAAACAACTTAAAAACGTTCAAATAAACTCAAGGGACTCTAAATAGGTTCACAAGACTCAAAACAAACTCAAAACACTCAAAACTGCTTAAAAACACCAATTGGACAGATTCTAGACTTTAGACACAACCTTGGACGAAATTTAATTAAACTTGACTCAAAAACACACAAAAACATAAACTAAGACAGATTATAACTAATTAGACTCAAACAAGTGAAGGGGGATTGGTTTTAGATTGATTTTAAGCTAAAACAAACAGAAATAATAAACTAGACAGATTTGCACGAATTAGGGTTTTTAGGATGGATGGTGACTTAGCTAGAGGTTTCCTTATCCACACATGAATTATATGCATATGAATCAACTTCTGATATGAGCATATTTATGCAAATTAGTTGGCTTGTTCTCGTGCATTTATGTTAGTTATTTGTATTTAATTTAGTATTTTAAGCTATTTTCGTGTGTTTGTAGGTCCCAAGGGGTAAAATGTCAAGAAAGTACGTTTTGGAGCCTTTTGGAGCATTTTTGGGCATGTTTTGGATAGCTTATGCTTGGAGCAATGTAGATGGACGAAATTGAAGACCAAAGCATGCTAGGAATCAGCCAAAGAGAAGAGGAAAAATAAATTCAAGTCAAGGAAGGAAAAGGAATCCAAGAAGAAGAAGGATTGACCAAATCAAAGTTTCCTAATCCTAATGTGCAAGGAAATCAGCCACAAAAGGGAGTCCTAAGTATTTTGGGACACCTAATTCCCACTCCAAGATGGGTGCTGCACACTCTCCTTCCCTCATACACCCTTGCCGCACAAGAGTACTTTCCCAATTTAATTTAAGACACAATTGCACACAAAATCAGCAAGGAAGTAATCTACTTACCCTTTTTCCTAATCCTTGCCGCAAGTTACCTTCCTTTTCTCTTCCAAATCAGCAACCAAACTTCCTTACCCTTTCTTCTAAGTCAAAGCTGTTTCTCTACTTACCTATTTGTTCCAAAATCTGCAAGATAACTTATTTTCCTTGTTCATTCCTCTTTGCCGCAAAAGACCTTACCCTTTCTTTGGGATTTCTGATTTTAATTCTTCTTTTCCCTTGAGGTTTTGGAGTAAATATGTTTCCTAAATAAATCCCAAACCGTGCCCTATACTTCTCTATAAATATAAGGCCCTTGCAGCACCCTAAACACACCATTCCACCACCCATCCTTCACCATAACTTACTTACATCCATTCACACAACCATTCACTCATTCACACACTTTCAGCCCAAAACCTCCCTTTGCCGCAGCCCTCACTCTCTCTAAACTTCCATCCCTCATCCAAACACATCCATATTCAACCTTAGCCCTTTGTGCCGCAGCAAGGTGGAGAGGAAGGAGCCTTGGACGTTTCAAGCTTGAAGATTGGAGCATTCTAGGTGTACTTCGTTCTTAATTTCAATGTTTACTTTATTATTCTCTGATTTTGTTGTGACTATGAATGGCTAAACCCCTACTTAGCTAGGGGGAATTCGAAGCCATGAACATGCTTGAGATATGAATTGATTACTTCCAATTGCGACTTGATGAATCGTGAATGCAATTCAATTAACTGTTTTATTCATAACTTGTTCTTGTATGTTGATTGAGGATGCATACTTAGTTTTCATGCAGGAATTTGATGCTAGAATATAAGGGAGTTTCACCTAATCGTTACGAACTTATATTCACAAGTAGTGAAGGTTGCTTGTCACAATCGTGTTAATTGGATTCTTGGCAAACGTATCATGCTCTCATAGTTACGAATGCCTCGTCAACACTTATGATTTTCATGGAACTTAATGATCTCTAACTGTATCTCTTCTATGCACTCATGTAGGGGACCATTGGAGAATAATTTGGGTTGTTGTATGCTCTTCTTCCGATTCAATGACATAAGGAAAATCTGAGGGTTAATTTGTGCACGTACGGTTAATCTGGGGTGTTGAGGTTCATGGTTCATTGAAAAGCAATTGGAGATCGATTTATGTACAAGTGTGTCATGTGTGGAGAAGGACCCTCTAGCTAGCCCATCAACCATAAAAGTTTTCAAACTTGTTTTCAAAATCTGTTTTACTTTACAAAGTCTTTGTTTTATTTTCAAATTCGTTCAAACCAAAACCCCCCTTTTACTTTCTTGTTTTAAAGTGTCCAAAATCTGTTTTCTTTGTGTTTTCAAGTGTTTTGAGTCAACCTAAAACCAATTTTCGTCCAAAACCTTCCCTAGTGTTTTAAATCTGTCCACAAAGTGTTTTTAAGCCGTTTTAAGTGTTTTTAACTTGTTTTGAGTCTTGTAAACCTTTCCAAACGTTTTTAACTTTGTTTTTGTGTTTTTAAAATCGATTAGCAATCCCTCCTAATCCCCGGTCCAGAACGATCCCTACTTGCATACTTACTACAATTGACAACAAGAGGGTTTAATTTGAGTGCTTAACTTTTATCACATCAACTTCCAGTTACGTTTTCATTGAATTAAGAATGACAATGCCCCAAATTAACCGTGTCAATCACTAATTAACCCTCAGATTCTCCTAATTTCATTGAATTGGACGGACAACGCATCTACAACCAAATTATTCTCATCAATTTCCCTACATGACATCATAATAGAGACACAATCAGAGATCATTAAGTTCATTGAGAATCATAAGCATTGACGAGGCATTCATAACTATGACATCATGTTACTCACACCAAGAATTGAACTTAACACGATTGATCCAGCAACCTTTACTACTTTTGAACATAAGTTTGTAACGATTATGTGAAACTTACTTATATCCTAGCATCAAATTCATGCATGTAAATAAAGTGTCGACCCTCAATCAACAAACACAAATAAGTTCTAATTCAAACAGTTAAGCCAATTGCATTCATAACTCAAGAATCTGTAACTGAAACTTATTAACTCATAACGCACATAAAATCATGGTTTCAAAGTAGCCTCTAGCTAAAAACGAGTTTAGCCTCTCATAATTACAGCAAGAACAAGAGAAATTAAATTAAACATCATAAACATAAGGTAGAAAACACCTAGAACGCCCAGAACTCAGATTGGGTGCAAGCACGCTCCAAGGCTTCTTCTCCTCTCCTTCCTCCTTGCTCTGGTGCGGCACAAGTGGCTGGTGATGTGTATGGATGTATGAAGGTGGTGTGGATGGGTGGTGGGTGCGGCAAGGGGGTATGGAAGTGTATGGAATGGCAGGAAGTGTAGGGACTTGCGGCAGGATGTATGGGGAATGATTTGTGCTGTGAGATGATGTCTTATTTGTGCGGCACACATATGTATTTATAGGGAGGAGGTAAGGCACGGCTGGAGAGGGTTTCCAAGGTAGTTTAGGAGTAGGAAATCTCAAGGAATTAGGGATAAGGGTGCGGCAAAGGGTGAGGACTTCTAGAACAAGGTCTAGGCGCCAGAAATATAGGGAATGTGAAGCACATGTTTTAATTCAGGTTTTAGCACGTTTTTAGGCTTCTAGAATCCCTAATTTTAGGAGATAAGAATCAGATATTAACCCCCTTATTTGGCTAAAAATATGGAAAGATAAGATAAGGTAAGGATAAGATAAGATAAGGTGATAAGGTTAGAGATAATGTTCCTTTTTTCTTGCTTTTATCTTATCTTTCTGAACTTGAATTTAATTCTCCCTCTTTCTTGGCTGATTCCAAGCATTCCTTTCTTCAAATTCGTCCATCCTCAAGCCTCCATGTTTGCACTATCCAATCTTGGCCCAAAAATGCTCTAAAATGCTCCAAATTGCTTCTTTTTGTCACTTTGACACTTAGGACCTGAAATTGGACGAAAATAACTTTAAACACTATAATTAACATAGTTTAGCTAACTAAATGCAAGAAAACAAGCTAACTAAGTCGCATAAATATGCTCCTATCAAATTCCCCCACACTTAGCTTTTGCTAGTCCTCGAGCAAAACGAAACAAACAAAACACAAACTAAACCTTCCAACGTTTGTCTCAGGGATTTCCAACGCACATGACATATTAAAGATCATCACAACCATAAATTTTAGTCATCCCCACCCTCGAGCACATACTTAATCACAGTCACCATTCATTAGCTCACATTTAACCAATTAAAACAATGCTTTGAATGTAGTAACATGCCTTAGAGAATTCACTCAATTCCTTACGGTTTCACTCTTATTTTCACTCAGATTTTCTGACTACACACCCTACACTAGGTATATG
The DNA here is from genome assembly GCA_036320875.1 of Cotoneaster glaucophyllus. Taxonomy (NCBI): domain Eukaryota; kingdom Viridiplantae; phylum Streptophyta; class Magnoliopsida; order Rosales; family Rosaceae; genus Cotoneaster; species Cotoneaster glaucophyllus. The sequence continues at coordinate 82,582 of JAVVNS010000045.1, read as the reverse complement.
TGAGAAGATTGATGTAAACATGAAAACGAACACTCACATATGTTTATAGCAAAGAAAGCAATTTCTGGAGTTATTAAGCATGTATAGATATGATCTCATGAATGAAATGTCACTACTTAGACGCGAGAACCAGGGACACCATATGCTCATACCAATCCCAAACTCCACATTATTGATCACACAACTTTCAAGATTCAAGTTTAAGGGTTGTAACGGGGCTAGGGTGATTGGCTAACAAAGAAAGGTAAGGAAAACAAACGTTCTTAAAGCAATAGCAAGCAAAGCAATGAATATGACACTTAGAACTCCCTTTTGAATGCAGCCATAAACTTTGACATACTAGGGGAAGAATCATACATATTTAGGGCCGAATTCAACTTTCTGGACCCTTTCTTCAACAATCAACACTTGTGAGCTTATTCTCACTTATTTTAAACACTTTTCACACCTTTTTCACATACTTTTCTTTTTCTTCTTTTTCTCACGAATTTTCTTCTTTTTCTCATTTTTCTAACCCGTGCCCTCTTTGTTTGGTAGGCACACATAAACATACGTTGAGACCCTTCCCCCACACTTATTTGCTGCCCAATAATGAACCTCGGGAATTCACTCTAAGTCATGCTTCACTACGCCTGAAGAACAAGGGTAAGGATGGTCCTATTCTAGGCTAGGTAAGGATGATGTGGGTTAACAAAGAACATAGGCTAAACGAGGCTCAATGGGGTTAATCCTACAAAACATATTGCACAGGGGTAAGGCTTTTTGGCTCTAGTTCACTACACAACTTCATCTTGTTTATGTGTTATGCAATTCAATTTCATGCTTTGAATGAAACGGATATGAGTTCTAGTATTTGGAACTATATGATGAAACGCCTTCTAAGTAATAACCAAGCAAAGAATAATGAGATCATGCAACGACTTTAGAAAACAAAGAATCACAGATTATAAACTCTCCAAGGAACGTTTTAGGCTCAAGTCTCTCAGGGTTGTAGCGTTAGTTTGAGTTTCTTCCTTCAAGCATGTTACAAAAAACTGATTTTTTCCTTTTTGATTAGACATGAATTCATGAATTATAACCACAATCAAGCATAAACCAAAGAGTAAATCAGACTTCCATCCATGTTTACAACTCTCTTTCATAGTCATGCAATTAAAAACCAAATCCTCATCATTGTGTTGGAAGGTACCCTAAGACAAACAAACACACAAAAACAACTCTTTTTGGTTTTTTCAAAACAATTTTTCAAATTTTTATGAGATTTTCGGATTTTTATGTCAAGACACACTAAAATGCTTCAAAACACACTAAAAACACATAAAAACAGTGAAAACAACATTGTAAGTGATAGGTGAATAAAATCCCACGAATTTTGCATAAAAACACTTTGTTTACCCCCCCACACTTAAACCAAACATTGTCCTCAATGTTTAAAACAAAACACACATAAAACACACAGCAAGCAACAACTAACTAATCATGACACCAATATGGCAAAGTAAATGCAATAAGGAGTAGAGTTAGGAACGCAAATCTGGGTTTGAGCCGGTTGTTCCTAGGTCTTCTTTATTCAAAAGCATGGGTTGCCTCCCAAGAAGCGCTTGCTTTAACGTCTTGCAGCCGGACGGTTCCTCGGTTCAAGCTTCATTGGTGCCCACGGCATGGAAGGGAACCTCTTCCACAATCTGCTCCACGGCACTCTCATAGTATGGCTTCAATCGATGCCCGTTCACCTTGAATTCTTGTCCGTTCCTCAATCTTTGGACTTGGACTGCACCATAAGGAAAAACATTAGTAACAACAAAAGGTCCAATCCACTTAGAACGTAACTTACCCGGAAATAAACGTAAACGGGAGTTGAATAGCAACACTTTCTGCCCAATTTCGAATGTTTTGCCCCGAATCATCTTGTCATGAAACGCCTTTGTTTTCTCCTTGTAGATTCGGGCATTCTCATATGCTTCATTCCTTATCTCCTCAAGTTCATTCAATTGGAGTTTCCTATGTATTCCAGCGGCATCTATGTCCAAATTGAATGATTTCACAGCCCAATGCGCCTTGTGCTCCAATTCTACCGGTAGGTGACACGGCTTACCATAAATGAGCCGAAATGGGGACATCCCTAGGGGTGTTTTGTAGGCCGTACGATATGCCCACAGTGCATCGTCTAACCGCAAGCTCCAATCCTTCCGGGTTGGCCCAACTGTCTTCTCCAAAATCTGCTTGATTTCCCTATTCGAAACCTCGGCTTGACCACTTGTTTGAGGGTGATAAGGTGTCGCAACCCTATGCTTGACGTTATACTTCTTAAACAGCGCCTCAATGGTCCGGTTGCAAAAATGGGAGCCTCCATCACTTATAAACACTCTAGGCATCCCAAATCTCGAGAAAATGTTAGTTTTAATGAAATCTGCAACCACTCGAGAATCATTAGTACGGGTGGCTTTTGCTTCCACCCATTTCGAAACATAATCAACCGCAAGCAAAATATACATGAAACCATACGAAGAAGGGAAAGGACCCATGAAATCAATACCCCAAACATAAAAAATTTCAACATTGAATATGGGTGTTTGCGGCATTTGGTCCTTTGCACCGATACCACCTGTTCTTTGACATCTATCACACGTTATGCAAAACATTCGAGCATCTTTAAACAATGTAGGCCAATAAAAACCACATTCTAATACCTTGAGTGCTGTTCTTTGGGTGCCAAAATGACCCCCACATGCATAAGTATGGCAGAAAGCAAGAATTGAATGAAACTCAGAGTTATGCACACATCTTCGCACAATTTGATCCGGGCAATATTTCCATAAGTATGGATCGTCCCAAACATAAAATCTAGCATCCTTTTTAAGCTTATCACGTTTATATTTGTCTAAGGTGCTGGGAACATGTTTTGTGACCAAATAATTAACCAAATCAGCATACCAAGGCTCACTTACCTCTATGGACATCAATTGCTCATCGGGGAATGTCTCTGGAATGGGGAGGGGGTCTTCATTGTGTACCAAACGGCTGAGATGGTCAGCCACCACGTTTTCACTCCCTTTCTTGTCCCTAATCTCAATGTCGAACTCTTGGAGTAGGAGCATCCAACGAATTAGCCTTGGTTTTGCCTCTTTCTTGGTGAGAAGATACTTCAAAGCTGCATGGTCAGAAAATACAATTACTTTAGTGCCAATTAAATATGAACGAAATTTATCTAAAGCAAAGACAACGGCAAGAAGTTCTTTTTCCGTGGTAGAGTAGTTCAATTGAGCATCGTTTAAGGTCCGAGAGGCATAATAGATGACATGGGGCTGCTTGTTCTTCCTTTGGCCTAAAACAGCTCCAATTGCATAATCGGATGCATCACACATTAACTCAAAGGGAAGGCTCCAATCTGGTGGAGTGATGATGGGGGCCGAAGTGAGTGCTTCTTTGAGGGTTTTGAAGGCCTTCTCACACTCCTCGTTGAACTCAAAAGTCACCTCCTTTTGGAGCAAACGGCATAAGGGCTGTGCAATTTTGGAGAAGTCCTTGATAAATCGCCTATAGAATCCTGCGTGGCCAAGAAAAGAACGAACCTCTCTCACCGAAGTGGGAGAGGGTAAGTAGCGTATAAGATCTATTTTTGACTTATCGACCTCAATTCCTTTTTCAGATATGATATGCCCTAGAACTATGCCTTGTTTTACCATAAAATGACACTTTTCCCAATTTAACACAAGATTAGTTTCAATGCATCGTTTCAAGATCAATGTGAGATTATCCAAGCAATCATCAAACGAATCACCAAAAACACTAAAATCATCCATAAATACCTCAATGATCTTCTCTACAAAATCTGAAAAGATACTCATCATACACCTTTGAAATGTGGCAGGTGCATTGCATAAACCGAAGGGCATGCGACGATAAGCGAAGGTACCAAAGGGGCACGTGAAAGTGGTCTTTTCTTGGTCATCCGGGGCTATCACAATCTGATTGTAACCTGAATATCCATCAAGAAAACAATAAAAAGCATGACCGGCTAACCTTTCAAGCATTTGATCAATGAAGGGCAGTGGGAAGTGATCCTTTCTTGTGGTGGCGTTGAGCTTCCTATAGTCAATGCAAACTCTCCATCCGGTTTGGATACGGGTGGGCACAAGCTCGTTCTCTTCATTCTTCACCACGGTTACTCCGGACTTCTTTGGAACTACTTGGACCGGTGATACCCAACGGCTATCAGAAATAGGGTAAATCACTCCACAATCTAGTAACTTGATTATCTCCTTCTTGACTACTTCCATCATCGGAGGGTTGAGTCGGCGTTGAGCCTCTCTAGATGGTTTAGCCCCCTCCTCCAAAAGTATTCGATGCATGCAAGTGGTGGGGCTGATTCCTTTGATGTCGGCCAAGGTCCATCCAATGGCCGTTTTGTACTCTCTCAAGACACGCACCAATCTGCCCTCTTCTTGTGCCGTGAGTGAGGATGAGATAATGACCGGCAATGTCTCATGTTCTCCCAAGAAAACATACTTCAAGTGACTTGGTAATGGTTTGAGTTCAAGGGAAGGTGGCTGTATCACTGAAGGAAGTAACTTATTAGTCGAAATCGAATCTGAAATTGGGAGTGGAGACTTACCATATTGTTTGGGCAATGACTCGAGGGCAGCCACCATTTCAACTACATCATCACTAGGGGGCACGGCATGGTGTTCTTCATGGTTGCCGTGAGTTATGCTTGGTCCTGCCCCTTGGTTCTTGCATCCAATTCCTTTTGTAAGGACCGTTTCAAGCGCATCGTCATGCAATTACTCCAAATGCTCCTGCGCCATTGAATCAACAATATCAATTGCAAAACAAGAATGATCATCATTAGGATATTTCATAGCTTCAGAAATTTTAAAATCAATAACATCCCCATCAAATTCCATTGTCAAGGTCCCTGTGAACACATCAATCTTTGTACGGGCTGTTTTCATGAACGGCCTTCCAAGTAGAATCGGTAATGGGGTGGAATGGGCCGAATCTTCCATCTCTAGCACATAGAAATCAGCCGGGAAGATGAGATGATTAACCTGTACCAAAACATCTTCCAAAACTCCTTTTGGATAAGCGTTAGAACGATCGGCCAATTGAATAATAACCCCATCATTTTTAAGCTCACCTAGGTTCATTGATGCATAAATTGAATATGGCATGACGTTTATGGATGCACCTAAGTCTAACATGGCATGTTCAAACTTAGTATTTCCAATCACACAAGGGATAGTAAAACTACCTGGATCTTTGCATTTGGGAGGTAGTTTGCGTTGCAAAACCGCTGAAACATTTTCACTTACCCGGACCACCTCCTTGTTCGAAAATCTTCTCCTTGTTGTGCAAAGTTCCTTCAAGAATTTGGCAAATTTTGGAACTTGTTTGATTGCATCCAAGAGTGGAATATTGACTTGCACCTTCCTAAATGTTTCTAGAATGTCTTTTTCGGCTTCCTCCTTCTTTGATTGCATAAATCTGCGAGGAAAGGGTGCATTGGGTGGAATAGGGTTAGAATTAATCGAATTTGAACCCAACTTACCTATGTTGGACGTTTGGGAAGGTGTAGGTGCATTTAAAGGCTGCCGCAAGGGTGCATCTTTCCTTGCCGTGTGATAGGAGCATATTTATGCGACTTAGTTAGCTTGTTTTCTTGCATTTACTTAGCTTAATATTGTTAATTATAGTGTTTTAAACCATTTTCGTGCAATTTCAGGGCCTAATGACAAAGTGTGCAAAAAGAGCCAATTTGGAGTGTTTTGGAGCTATTTTGGACCAAGGATGGATAGCTTATGAGTCAAGCAAGAAGGATGGACGAATTTGAGGATTTAAAGGCTAGGAATCAGCTAAGAAGAAGGAAGAAACAAGTTCAAGTTCTAGAAGATAAGAGAAGAGCAAGAAATATGGAACATTATCTCAAACATTATCCAAAACCTTATCTTATCTTATCCAAACTACCTTATCTTATCCTAACCTTATCCTAATCCTATTCTACCTTAAAACCAGCTACAAAGAGGACTCCTAATTACATTTAAACACCTAGAAATCAGATTTCTAGAATCCTTATCCTATTCCTACAAAGGTGCCACACATATCATCTTCTAGAAGCCCAAATACCTGCTGCAAGGAACCATCCTTTTCCCCCTTGGATTGTGCTCGAATTTAACCTTGTTCTTTGTGGATTTGGAGTCTTAAATCCCTCTCCAAAACTACCTTGAAACCGTGCCTTTTCAGCCCTATAAATACATAGGTGCTGCAGCTCATTCATTCACCACCCTCACATCACAAAACAACCCCCCATTCGACATACACCCCTCTCATACAGATTCATACACTCATAAGCCTCTTGTGCCGCAATTGCAAGGAGAAGAAGGACCTAGTGCCGTGGCTGCATCCATACTTCTAGGTGTTTTCTATCCTTATACTTCAATGTTTAATTCAATTTTCTTGTGTGTAATTGTGAACATGAGAGGCTAAACTCGTTTTAGCTAGGGGCGATTTCAAAGCCATGATAATATATGTGACATGAATTGATTATCCAGTTATTATTTCATAAGTTATGAATGTAATTTGCTTAACTGTTTGATTCAAAACTTATTCTTGTATGTGGGTTAAGGTGGCCAACTTAGTTTGCATGCATGAATTTGATGCTAGAATATAAGGGAATTGCATATTATGAACTTGTATTCATAAGTAGTAAAGGTTGCTAGTCACAATCGTGTTAAGTTAAATTCTGGGAAAACATATATGTTGTCATATTTTCCTCGTCAATGCTTATGGTTTTCAACGAACTTAATGGCCTTTGAGTATGCTATCATCAATAAGGATAATTTGGTTGGATACGTATTCTATCTAATTCAATGAACTTAGGAAAATCTGAAGGTTAACTAGTGCAATTCACGGTTAATCTGGGGCGTTGTCATTCATAATTTAAAAAGATAATAACTGGAAGTTGATTTGTGTTGCATATGTGTCATGTGTGGAGAAGGACCCTCTAGCTAGCCCATCAACCATCAAAGTTTTCAAATTCGTTTTCAAACTTGTTTACTTTACAAAGTCTTTGTTTTATTTTCAAATTCGTCCAAACCAAAACCCCCCTTTTACTTTCTTGTTTTTAAAGTGTCTAAAATCTGTTTTCTTTGTGTTTTCAAGTGTTTTGAGTCAAACTAAAACCAATTTTCGTCCAAAACCATCCCTAGCGTCTAGAATCTGTCCACAAAGTGTTTTTAAGCCGTTTTAAGTGTTTTTAACTTGTTTTGAGTCCCTTGAGTCTATACAAACGTTTTTAACTTTGTTTTTGTGTTTTTAAATCAATTTAGAGTCGATTAGCAATCCCTCCTAATCCCCGGTCCAGAACGATCCCTACTTGCATACATACTACAATTGACAACAAGAGGGTTTAATTTGCGTGTTAAGTAATTTTCACATCAAATTTTGGCGCCGTTGCCGGGGATTAGCAAATTTGCTAATCCCTTGTTTGTTTCGTAAGTTTTAGTTAGTATTCTTATTTTGTTTTGTTTTCTTGTTTCAGGTACTAAGTTTATGACTCGTAGTTCTCAACCTATTCGTACAAACACCTTGGATTTTGAAGACGATTTCGAACGAACGTTGAGAAAGAAGAGGAAGCAACCAGAACCAAACCCACCTAGTTCAAGTTCAGAGGCCGAATCTGAATTTGAAGAAGAGGAAGAAGAAGAACAAGCCATGGAAGCGGACAATCGTACAATCAAAGAACTTTCAGCCTCGGGGTTGGCCAATGCCGCACCTCTTTGCATTCAATACCCCGTGGCTGCCCAAGGTAAGACCGATGAGTTCGAATTGAAGTCAAGCTTGTTGCATCACATTCCCAAATACCATGGGCTGTCCATGGAAGATCCAAACAAGCATCTTAAGGAGTTTGAAGTGGTATGTTCGAGTATGACACCCATTAATGTCGATGGGAGTATTCTAAAGATGAAAGCCTTTCCATTCTCTCTTTTGGACAAGGCTAAAGATTGGCTATATGAATTGGCACCCGGAACCGTCACTTCTTGGGAAAGTATGAAGTGTGCGTTTTTAGAGAAATTCTTCCCTACATCACGTGTCATTCTTTTAAGGAAGAAAATCAGTGGCATACAACAAAACCAAGGAGAATCCTTTCCGGCATATTATGAGCGTTTCAAGGCCCTAGTTGCATCTTGTCCACAACACCAAATGAAGGAAGAGCTTCTAATACAATACTTTTACGAGGGACTCCTTCCTATTGAAAGACAAATGCTAGATGCCTCGGCAGGGGGTGCTTTGGTTGACAAAACACCGGTGGCTGCCAAGATCCTAATTTCAAACCGAGCCTTGAACGCACAACAATATGAGGGAGTTGGCCAAAGAGATACCCCACGGCAGCAAGTACATGAGGTAAGTTCCAATTCCGATTTACAATCTCAAATAACTAACCTTACTACTATGTTGTCGCAGTTTATGGAAGGATGCAAAATACAAGGAAACAACCCAAGTGTGTGTGGCGTGTGCTCTATGCAAGGGCATCCCAATGATCAATGTCCACAATTGATTGAGAACGGAGGATGGGAATGTGCCAATGCCATAGGTTTTCAAGGCCAAAATCAGCAAAGGAATGAACCATACTCGAACACATACAACCCCGGATGGAGAGAGCACCCTAACATGAAGTGGAGAGAGCCCCAACAACCTGCACAACAAGGGGGATTTCGGCCACCACCCCCTGGAATGTTTCAAACGCCATATGCACCAATGCAATCCCAACAACAATCTGCCCAAAATAACTCAGGTTCGGCTTTTGATAATGCTCAAGTCATTCAATAACTAACTACTTTGGTGCAAGGACAGGAAAATCAAGCCAAAGACATGCATAATTACGCCAAAGAAGTGCAAAATCAAGCCCGAAAGGTCAATGAATTGGAGAAACAAATGGGGCAGATTTCAGAGTTCCTAGGGCAGTTTAGAGAACAAGGCAAACTTCCTAGTTCAACCGTTGTGAATCCCAAAGGAGGCTTTGAAACCGTCAAGGCCATTACGTTAAGAAGTGGCAAAGAAGTTGGAACCAATCCACAACCATCCAAATCTGCCCGAAAGGAAGATGAAAAGCTGTTGCTCGAGGAAGAGGAAGGAAACAAAGCCACGGCAAGGGATGCACAACCCTTGCCGCAGCCACCTACACCACCTAGGCCGTCCTAAACCACCAAGGTAAGTCTAAATTCGAATTTTTCTAGTTCTATTCCACTAAATGTGCCCTTTCCTAGCAGATTTATGCAATCAAAGAGCGAAGAGGAGGAACAAGACGTTCTAGAGACGTTTAGAAAGGTGCATGTCAATATCCCGCTCCTTGATGCAATTAAGCAAATTCCCAAGTATGCCAAGTTTTTGAAGAAGCTTTGTACAACAAGGAAACGGATTCGGGAAAAAGAAGTGGTCCAGGTAAGTGAGAATGTTTCTGCGATCTTACAAAGAAAACTACCACCTAAATGCAAAGATCCGGGTAGTTTTACGATTCCTTGTGTTATTGGAAATGCTAAATTTGAACATGCTATGCTAGATTTAGGTGCATCAATTAATGTCATGCCATATTCTGTTTATGCATCTATGAATCTAGGAGAGCTCAAAAAGGATGGTGTTGTTATTCAATTAGCCGATAGGTCTAATGCATATCCAAAAGGAGTTTTGGAGGATGTTTTGGTGCAGGTAGACCATTTGATTTTTCCTGCAGATTTTTATGTGCTTGACATGGAGGAAACCGCCCACTCTCCTTCACCGCCACTCTTACTTGGACGGCCTTTCATGAAAACAGCCAACACGAAGATTGATGTGGCTAAGGGAGCAGTAACGATGCAGTTTGGTGGTGATATGATTAATTTTAAAATTTCTAAATCAGTTGAGCATACTAATGATGTTCGTTCTTGTTGTGCTATTAATGTAATTAAAGATATAAGGCAGGAATGTTCATCACAAATCAAGAAGAATGGATTTCGAACCACCAAAGAAGAAGGAATTGGAGTAGGAAATTCGGCCACACCCCTCAAAAAGCCCAATCTGGCCGAAAGCAACCATTGTGCAATTCTTGACAAATCTGCCACTTCAATGCAGTACATGGGTAAGTCTCCAATCCCAATTTCAATTCCCATTTCAACTAATAGGTTGTTACCCTCTTTGGTGAAGGGACCTCGTCGAATCAAAGGTGGTGGGAAAGTTCAAGTTGATCCAAGGAAACGAAACGCCAAGATCAGGAAGGATCACTATCCCCTTCCATTTAAGGATAACACATCCTTGCTTGCCGAGGGCCCCATTAAATACTAGAAGGAAGATGCGTCCGGCTGGAAGACATTAAAGCAAGCGCTTCTTGGGAGGCAACCCATGCATTCAATAAAGAGCCTTTGGACAATCCGGCATTATAACCAGGTGTTTATGTTCCTAAACTCTACTCTTTATTGATTTTACTTTGCAATTCGTGTCTTATTTGTTAGTTATTTGTTTGTTTATGTGTGCCCATATGTTTGAAACATTGAGGACAATGTTTGATTTAAGTGCGGGGGGGTAAACAAAGTGTTTTCATGTAAAATTCGTGGGTTTTTATCACCTATCACTTCGAAAGTTGTTTTCACTGTTTTTAAGTTTTTTTAGAGTGTTTTTATGTGTCCTTTAAGCAAAATCCGAAAATTTTTGAAAAAAATTGAAAAATGTCTTGAAAAACCCAAAAAGAGTCATTTTAGAGTCGTTTTTGTGTGTTTATTTGTGTCTTAGGGTACCTTCCAACACAATGATGAGGATTTGGTTTTTAATTACATAACTGTTAAAGAAAGTTATAAACATGGATGGAAGTTTGATATGCCTTTGGTTTATGCTTCGTTGTAGTTGTAACTTACGAATTCATGTTTAATCACAAAGAAAAAATCAGTTTTTGTAATATGCTTGAAGGAAGGAACTCAAACTAACGCTACAACCCTGAGAGACTTGAGCCTAAAACGTTCTTTGGAGAGTTAATAATCTGTGCATTTGTTGTTTTCTAAAGTCGTTGCATGATCTCATTATTCTTTGCTTGGTTGCTACTTAGAAGGCGTTCCATCACTATAGTTCCAAATACTAGAACTCATATCCATTTCATTCAAAGCATAAAATTGAATTGCATAGCACATAAACAAGATGAAGTTGTTTAGTTAAGCTAGAGCCAAAAAGCCTTACCCTTCGCATTATGTTTTGTAGGTTTAACCCCGTTGAGCCTTGTTTTAAGCCTATGTTCTTTGTTAGCCACGTTTTACCCTACCAAGCCTAGTATAGGACCATCCATACCCTTGTTCTTGAAGCATAGTGGAGCATAACTTAGAAGGAAATTCCTTTTGATCACCAGATTGCAGAAAGCGAGTGTGGGGGAAGGGTTTTGCGTGCCAAAAGAAAGAAAAAGGAAAAAAATTCGTGAAAAACAGAAAAGGAAAAGAAAAGTGTGAAGAAAAGTAAGAAAAAGAGTTTAAAAGAAGAGAAAATGAGCTCTAAGTGTTGGTTGTTGAAGAAAGGGTCCAAAAGTTTGAATTCGCCCCTAAAAAGTTGTGTGCACCTTCCCCTTGTGTTTAAAGTTGATTTTTGCATTCAAAAGTGAATTCTAAGTGCCTATTTCATTGCTTTGCTTGCTATTGCTTTAAGAACGTTTGTTTTCCATATCTTTCCTTGTTAACCAATACCTTAGCCCCATTACAACCCTATACTTCTATCTTGGGTGTTGTGTGTTTCAATTTGTGGAGTTTGGGATTGGTATGAGCATATGGTATCCCTGGTTCTCGCATCTAAGTAGTGGCATTCCATTCATGAGATCATATCTATACACATGCATTAATAAATCCAGAAATTGGTTTCTTTGTTATAAACATATGTGAGTGTTCGTTTTCATGTTTACATCAATCTTCTCACATATAACTAGTGTAGGGAGTGTAGTCAGAAAATCTGAGTGAAAATAAGAGTGTAAACCGTAAGGAATTGAGCAAATTCTCTAAGGCATGTTACTACATTCAAATCATTGTTTTAATTGATTAATTGTGAGCTAGTAAGTGGCGACTATGATTAAGCATGTTCTCAAGGGTAGGGATAACTAAAATCTATGGGAATGATGATTTTTAATATGTTATGTACCATTGGAAATCCCTGAGGTAAATGTTGGAAGGTTTAGATTGTGTTTTGTTTACTTTTGTTTGTCTTGTTTAGTTCGTTTTGCTCGAGGACTAGCAAAAGCTAAGTGTGGGGGAATTTGATAGGAGCATATTTATGCGACTTAGTTAGCTTGTTTTCTTGCATTTACTTAGCTTAATATTGTTAATTATAGTGTTTTAAACCATTTTCGTGCAATTTCAGGGCCTAATGACAAAGTGTGCAAAAAGAGCCAATTTGGAGTGTTTTGGAGCTATTTTGGACCAAGGATGGATAGCTTATGAGTCAAGCAAGAAGGATGGACGAATTTGAGGATTTAAAGGCTAGGAATCAGCTAAGAAGAAGGAAGAAACAAGTTCAAGTTCTAGAAGATAAGAGAAGAGCAAGAAATATGGAACATTATCTCAAACATTATCCAAAACCTTATCTTATCTTATCCAAACTACCTTATCTTATCCTAACCTTATCCTAATCCTATTCTACCTTAAAACCAGCTACAAAGAGGACTCCTAATTACATTTAAACACCTAGAAATCAGATTTCTAGAATCCTTATCCTATTCCTACAAAGGTGCCACACATATCATCTTCTAGAAGCCCAAATACCTGCTGCAAGGAACCATCCTTTTCCCCCTTGGATTGTGCTCGAATTTAACCTTGTTCTTTGTGGATTTGGAGTCTTAAATCCCTCTCCAAAACTACCTTGAAACCGTGCCTTTTCAGCCCTATAAATACATAGGTGCTGCAGCTCATTCATTCACCACCCTCACATCACAAAACAACCCCCCATTCGACATACACCCCTCTCATACAGATTCATACACTCATAAGCCTCTTGTGCCGCAATTGCAAGGAGAAGAAGGACCTAGTGCCGTGGCTGCATCCATACTTCTAGGTGTTTTCTATCCTTATACTTCAATGTTTAATTCAATTTTCTTGTGTGTAATTGTGAACATGAGAGGCTAAACTCGTTTTAGCTAGGGGCGATTTCAAAGCCATGATAATATATGTGACATGAATTGATTATCCAGTTATTATTTCATAAGTTATGAATGTAATTTGCTTAACTGTTTGATTCAAAACTTATTCTTGTATGTGGGTTAAGGTGGCCAACTTAGTTTGCATGCATGAATTTGATGCTAGAATATAAGGGAATTGCATATTATGAACTTGTATTCATAAGTAGTAAAGGTTGCTAGTCACAATCGTGTTAAGTTAAATTCTGGGAAAACATATATGTTGTCATATTTTCCTCGTCAATGCTTATGGTTTTCAACGAACTTAATGACCTTTGAGTATGCTATCATCAATAAGGATAATTTGGTTGGATACGTATTCTATCTAATTCAATGAACTTAGGAAAATCTGAAGGTTAACTAGTTCAATTCACGGTTAATCTGGGGCGTTGTCATTCATAATTTAAAAAGATAATAACTGGAAGTTGATTTGTGTTGCATATGTGTCATGTGATGTGATAAAAGTTAAGCACTCAAATTAAACCCTCTTGTTGTAGATTGTAGTATAGATGCAAGTAGGGATCGTTCTGGACCGGGGATTAGGAGGGCTTGCTAAAACCTCTAAACTGACTCAAAAACATAAAAACAAAGTTAAGAACGTTTGAAAATACTCAAGAGACTCAAAACAAATTCAAAAGACTCAAAACAGATTGAAAACACTCAAAACTGCCTAAAAACACCAATTGGACAGTTTCTGACTCTAAACACAATTTTGGACGGAATTAGGGTTTTGACTTGACTCAAAACACTTAAAAACACTAACAAAACATATTTTAAACACTTTGAAACAAGAAAGTAAAATGGGGGATTTGGTTTGGACGAATTTGAAACAAACAAAACAGATTGCAAAAGTAAACAGATTCTAAAACTAAACAACTTTTAAAACGAATTTGGGGAATGGGATGGTTGATGGATTAGCTAGAGGGTCCTTCTCCACACATGACACACTTGTACATAAATCGATCTCCAATTGCTTTTCAATGAACCATGAACCTCAACACCCCAGATTAACCGTACGTGCACAAATTAACCCTCAGATTTTCCTTATGTTATTGAATTGGAAGAAGAGCATACAACAACCCAAATTATTCTCCAACGGTCCCCTACATGAGTGCATAGAAGAGATACAGTTAGAGATCATTAAGTTCCATGAAAATCATAAGTGTTGACAAGGCATTCGTAACTATGAGTGCATGATACGTTTGCCAGGAATCCAATTAACGCGATTGTGACTAGCAACCTTCACTACTCATGATATAAGTTCATAACGATTAGGTGAAACTCCCTTATATTCTAGCATCAAATTCAAGCATGCAAACTAAGCGAGCCCTCTTAATCGACATACAAGAACAAGTTATGAATAAAACAGTTAATTGAATTGCATTCACGATTCGTCAAATCACAATTGGAAGAAATCAATTCATATTTCAAGCATGTTAATGGCTTTGAATTCTCCCCTAGCTAAGTAGGGATTTAGCCACTCATACTCACAGCAAAACAAAGATAATTAAACTTAACATAAACAAAGAATAGAGTACACCTAGAAACGCTCTAACAATCCAACGTCTTGAATGGCAAGCACGTCCAAGAGTCTCCTTCCTTCTTCTTTGCTGCGGCACAAGGGTGTTTGGTGGTGATTTGTGGTGAATTGTGGTGGTGGATGGATGTAGGTAGGTTATGGTGAAGGATGGGTGGTGGAATGGTGAATGGGATGATAGAAAGGGTGCGGCTGTGCTCTTTATTTATAGGGCTAGGGTTTAGCACGGTTTGGACTTCTTTAGGTAACAACATTTACTCCAAAACTTTAAAGAAAAGGAGAATTAAAATCAGAAATCCCAAAGAAAAGGTGAGGATGGTGCGGCAGATATTCTAAGGAAAGGGAAAGGATTTAGTTGCTGATTTTGATGTGATTGTGTCTTAAATTAAATGAGAAAAGGTAACCTTGTGCAGCAAGGATTTTGAAGAAAAGGAAATCTGAATTTAAGTGCTGATTTGGAGGAAAAAGAAAGGGAAAGAAGATTGGGTTGCTGATTTTTGGAAGAATAGGAAAGGGAATGTAAGATATGTTTCAGATTTTGGAGAGAAAAGGGTAAAGGGGTGCGGCAAGGATTTAGAGCAAGTCTAAAGTCATTTAGGGTCAAATATTAATTGTCCCAAATTGACTAGGAACCTTAATTATGGCTGGAACTTAATGCATTTGAGAATAGGAAAGGTTTAGGCCAAAACAAGGAACTTGGCTGATTTCTTTCCTTTTTTCAAAGCTCCTTGACTTTCTTGAATTAATTCTTCAGTCTTCAAACACAATCCTAGCCTCATCAAGTCTTCAATTTCATCCATCCCTTTGGCTTCATGCATAAGCTATCCAAACTTGGCCAAAAATGCTCCAAAAGGCCCCAAAATGCACCTTTTTGCCTTATTGACCCTTGAAACCTACAAACACACGAAAATGACTTAAAATACTAAATTAAATGGAAACTAACTACTAAAATGCCAAGAAACAAGCAAGCTAAATCGCATAAATATGCTCCTATCAAATTCCCCCACACTTAGCTTTTGCTAGTCCTCGAGCAAAACGAAAGAACAAAACAAAACAAAGTAAACAAAACACACTCTAAACCTTCCAACATTTGTCTCAGAGATTTCCAATGAACATAACAAGTTAAAGATCATCATTCACATAGATTTAGGTTATCCTTACCCTCGAGCATATACTCAATTGCAGCCACATTCACTACTTCACAAACAATCAATTAAAACAAGGTTTTGAACGTAGTAACATGCCTTAGAGAATTCACTCAATTCCTTACAAGATACACTCTTATTGTCACTCAGATTTTCTGACTACACACCCTACCCTAGTATATGTGAGAAGATTGATGTAATATGTAAACGAATACTCACATATGTTTATAGCAAAGAAAGCACTTTTCTGGAGTCATGAATGAATATGATCTCATGAATGGAATGCTACTACTTAGACGCGAGAACCAGTGACACCATATGCTCATATCAATCCCAAACTCCACAAATTGAAACACACAACACTCAAGATTGAAGTCAAGGGTTGTAACGGGGCTTAAGGGTATTGGTTAACAAAGAAAGGTAAGGATAAACAAATGTTCTTTAAGCAATAGTAAGCAAAGTAATGAAATTGACACTTAGAATTCATTTTAGAGTGCAGAAATCAACTTTTAAACACAAGGGAAGATTCTTGCAACATTTTAGGGCCTAATTCAACTTTTTGGACCCTTTCTTCAACAATCAACACTTTAGAACTCTTTCTCACATATTTTTCAACTCCTTTTCATTCTTTTCACCACTTTTCTTTTTTTCTTTTCTTTTCATACGAATTTTCTTTTCTTTTTGTACTTAAATGCACCAAAAATCCCTTCCCCCACACTTGTTTTCTGCCACATGTTACTCAAAAGGAATTCCTTCTAAGTTATGCTCCACTATGCTTCAAGAACAAGGGTATGGATGGTCCTAATCTAGGCTTGGTGAGGATGATGTGGGTTAACAAAGAAATAGGCTAAACGAGGCTCAACGGGGTTAAACCTAAACACAATGCACGGGGATGGCTGTTTGGCTCTTGGTTTTCTACACAACTTCATCTTGTTCGTGTGTTATGCAAATCAATATTATGCTTTGAATGAAACGGATATGAGTTCTAGCATTTGGAACTAAATGATGAAACGCCTTCTAAGTAGTAACCAAGCAAAGAATAATGAGATCATGCAACGATTTTAGAAAACAACAATGCACAGATTATTACACTCCAAAGAACGTTTTAGGCTCAAGTCTCTCAGGGTTGTAGCGTCAGTTTGAGTTCTTTCCTTCAAGCATGTTACAAAAACTGATTTTTTCTTTATACATGTGAATTCATAAGCTATAACCACAACCAAGCATAAACCAAAGGTAAATCAAACTTCCATCCATGTTTACAACTCTCTTTAACAGTCATGCAATTAAAAACCAAATCCTCATCATTGTGTTGGAAGGTACCCTAAGACACAAACAAACACACAAAAACAACTCTTTTTGGCTTTTTCAAGACAATTTTTTCAAATTTTTATGAAATTTTCGGATTTTTACTTCAACATGCATAAAAACAGCTCAAAACACACAAAAACAGTGAGAAACAACATTGCAAGTGATAGGTGAATAAAACCCATGAAAATCATGCATAAACAGATTGTTTACCCCCCCACACTTAAATCAAACATTGTCCTCAATGTTTCAAACATAAACTCACATATAAGAAAACAAACAAACAATGAATAAACACACCAAACATAGCAGAATAGAAACTACAAAGAGAAGGGTTTAGGAACGCAAATCTGGAAGTGGAGTGCTTTCTAGGTCGTCCTTTGTTGATTGCATGGGTTGCCTCCCAAGAAGCACTTGCTTTCGCGTCGTTCAGCCGGACGATTCTCTTTTATCCTTGAATGGAGGATGGTAGTTGAAATGATCCGGTAACGGTTTAAACTCAAGAGTAGGTGCCTGAATCATTAACAACTTGTTAGTATAAAATGAAATTGAAATTCGGGGAGGTGGCTTACCTGTATGGTCCGACGAAAACTCAAGGACAAACACCACTTCAAAAGTTCTAGGAATTGTACATTCGGCCAGATTGAATATTTTTAGGGCAGTGGCTTTGTGATCCACTCCAATTCCTTCTTTGACAAATTCTAGACATTCCCCAGCCACTTCTTTCTCTTGAATCGTTTGAAAGGTTTCGAAGATGCCTTTCTCACCCTTTTCTTCATTGGATTGCATAAATCTGCAAGGGAATTGCACATTTAGTGGAATGGGGTCAGAAAGGATTGAATTTGGACTCACCTTGGTTGTAGTGGACGGCATAGAGGGCTTAGGGGGCTGCGGCAAGGGTGGTTTTTCCCTTGTCGTGGCTGTGTCTTCCTCTTCTTCCTCAAACAGCAGCTGTTCATCCATTATTTGGCTCGATTCAGATGTCTTGGGTTCATCTCCAACCTCCATGCCACTTTGTTTTGGGATTTGGCCCATGAATTCTACGATTTCTCCAAGTTGAATTTTCAATTCACCCAACTCCTTGGCTTGATTTTGTAATTCTTTGGTTTGATTTTCCTGTACCTGTGCCAAAGAGGTTAGTACATCAAGAATTTGATTATAATCCATCGACGAACCTGAATTTGTTTGGGCCACTTGCGGGGGAGGCTGTGGTGGCTGCATAGGTGTTGCATAAAACTCCTCGTATGGCTGCCAATATCCTTCGTGTTGAACTTGTTGAGGTTCCCACCACATAGAGTTTGAATGATCATGCCAATCAAATGTAGGGACACTTTGCATAGAAGTCCTTTCGATGTGCTGCGACAACAAAGAAGTAAGATTCGCTATTTGCGCTTGAATATTAGCAATTGCCATGTCTTGCTTCTCTAGTACCTGAAATCAAAGAAAGAAAACTAAATCAAAAGTAAAATAAACAAAACAAAACAGAAAATAAAAACAAAAGACACGAAAAGAAACAAAATGAAAACAACAACGGGGGATTAGCAAAGTTGCTAATCCCCGGCAACGGCGCCAAAATTTGATGTGATAAAAGTTAAGCACTCAAATTAAACCCTCTTGTTGTAGATTGTAGTATAGATGCAAGTAGGGATCGTTCTGGACCGGGGATTAGGAGGGCTTGCTAAAACCTCTAAACTGACTCAAAAACATAAAAACAAAGTTAAGAACGTTTGAAAATACTCAAGAGACTCAAAACAAATTCAAAAGACTCAAAACAGATTGAAAACACTCAAAACTGCCTAAAAACACCAATTGGACAGTTTCTGACTCTAAACACAATTTTGGACGAAATTAGGGTTTTGACTTGACTCAAAACACTTAAAAACACTAACAAAACATATTTTAAACACTTTGAAACAAGAAAGTAAAATGGGGGTTTTGGTTTGGACGAATTTGAAACAAACAAAACAGATTGCAAAAGTAAACAGATTCTAAAACTAAACAACTTTTAAAACGAATTTGGGGAATGGGATGGTTGATGGATTAGCTAGAGGGTCCTTCTCCACACATGACACACTTGTACATAAATCGATCTCCAATTGCTTTTCAATGAACCATGAACCTCAACACCCCAGATTAACCGTACGTGCACAAATTAACCCTCAGATTTTCCTTATGTTATTGAATTGGAAGAAGAGCATACAACAACCCAAATTATTCTCCAACGGTCCCCTACATGAGTGCATAGAAGAGATACAGTTAGAGATCATTAAGTTCCATGAAAATCATAAGTGTTGACAAGGCATTCGTAACTATGAGTGCATGATACGTTTGCCAGGAATCCAATTAACACGATTGTGACTAGCAACCTTCACTACTCATGATATAAGTTCATAACGATTAGGTGAAACTCCCTTATATTCTAGCATCAAATTCAAGCATGCAAACTAAGCGGGCCCTCTTAATCGACATACAAGAACAAGTTATGAATAAAACAGTTAATTGAATTGCATTCACGATTCGTCAAATCACAATTGGAAGAAATCAATTCATATTTCAAGCATGTTCATGGCTTTGAATTCTCCCCTAGCTAAGTAGGGATTTAGCCACTCATACTCACAGCAAAACAAAGATAATTAAACTTAAACATAAACAAAGAATAGAGTACACCTAGAAACGCTCTAACAATCCAACGTCTTGAATGGCAAGCACGTCCAAGAGTCTCCTTCCTTCTTCTTTGCTGCGGCACAAGGGTGTTTGGTGGTGATTTGTGGTGAATTGTGGTGGTGGATGGATGTAGGTAGGTTATGGTGAAGGATGGGTGGTGGAATGGTGAATGGGATGATAGAAAGGGTGCGGCTGTGCTCTTTATTTATAGGGCTAGGGTTTAGCACGGTTTGGACTTCTTTAGGTAACAACATTTACTCCAAAACTTTAAAGAAAAGGAGAATTAAAATCAGAAATCCCAAAGAAAAGGTAAGGATGGTGCGGCAGATATTCTAAGGAAAGGGAAAGGATTTAGTTGCTGATTTTGATGTGATTGTGTCTTAAATTAAATGAGAAAAGGTAACCTTGTGCGGCAAGGATTTTGAAGAAAAGGAAATCTGAATTTAAGTGCTGATTTGGAGGAAAAAGAAAGGGAAAGAAGATTGGGTTGCTGATTTTTGGAAGAATAGGAAAGGGAATGTAAGATATGTTTCAGATTTTGGAGAGAAAAGGGTAAAGGGGTGCGGCAAGGATTTAGAGCAAGTCTAAAGTCATTTAGGGTCAAATATTAATTGTCCCAAATTGACTAGGAACCTTAATTATGGCTGGAACTTAATGCATTTGAGAATAGGAAAGGTTTAGGCCAAAACAAGGAACTTGGCTGATTTCTTTCCTTTTTTCAAAGCTCCTTGACTTTCTTGAATTAATTCTTCAGTCTTCAAACACAATCCTAGCCTCATCAAGTCTTCAATTTCGTCCATCCCTTTGGCTTCATGCATAAGCTATCCAAACTTGGCCAAAAATGCTCCAAAAGGCCCCAAAATGCACCTTTTTGCCTTATTGACCCTTGAAACCTACAAACACACGAAAATGACTTAAAATACTAAATTAAATGGAAACTAACTACTAAAATGCCAAGAAACAAGCAAGCTAAATCGCATAAATATGCTCCTATCATCATGTGTGGAGAAGGACCCTCTAGCTAGCCCATCAACCATCAAAGTTTTCAAATTCGTTTACTTTACAAAGTCTTTGTTTTATTTTCAAATTCGTCCAAACCAAAACCCCCCTTTTACTTTCTTGTTTTAAAGTGTCTAAAATCTGTTTTCTTTGTGTTTTCAAGTGTTTTGAGTCAAACTAAAACCAATTTTCGTCCAAAACCATCCCTAGCGTCTAGAATCTGTCCACAAAGTGTTTTTAAGCCGTTTTAAGTGTTTTTAACTTGTTTTGAGTCCCTTGAGTCTATACAAACGTTTTTAACTTTGTTTTTGTGTTTTTAAATCAATTTAGAGTCGATTAGCAATCCCTCCTAATCCCCGGTCCAGAACGATCCCTACTTGCATACATACTACAATTGACAACAAGAGGGTTTAATTTGCGTGTTAAGTAATTTTCACATCACTGTGGCTTCCTCATTCTCTTCCTCTTCTTGCAACAACTTCTCGTCCTCCTTTTGGGCAGATTTGAACTTCTTGGAATGGTTCCCAACTTCTTTGCCACTTCTTAGAGTAATGGCCTTGGCAGATTCGAATCCTCCCTTCGGATTCACAGTGGTTGAACTAGGAAGTTTGCCATGCTCTCTAAACTGCCCTAGGAATTCTGAAATCTGCCCCATTTGCTTCTTTAATTCAGTCACCTCCCGGGCTTGATTTTGTACTTCTTTGGCATAAGTTTGCATGTCCTTGGTTTGATTTTCCTGTCCCTGTGCCAAAGTAGTTAGCAATTGAATAACTTGAGCATTATCAAAAGACGAACCTGAGTTAGATTGGGCCGGGAGTGGCTGATTTTGTTGATATGGCCGTGGGAACCCAGGGGGGTTTTGCCGAAATCCCCCTTGTTTCACAGGTTGTTGGGGCTCTCTCCACTTCATATTAGGGTGATCTCTCCATCCGGGGTTGTATGTGTTTGAATATGGATCATATCGGGTCTGATTTTGGCCTTGGAAGCCAATGGCATTGGCACTTTCCCATCCTCCATTCTCAATCAATTGAGGGCAAATTTCAGAGGTATGCCCTTGTAGGGTGCACACGCCACAGATTGTAGGTGGTGGTGCTTTTGGTCCTTCGACAACCTGAGACACAAGGAGGGTGAGATTAGCCAATTGTGATTGAATATCAGAAATTGCACTTACCTCATTGACATGTTGCTGCCGTGGGGCTTCTCTCTGTCCATGGCCTTCATATTGTTGTGCGTTGAGAGCTCGGTTTGCAATTAAAGTCTTGGCAGCCACCGGAGTCTTGTCAACCAACGCACCACCCGCTGAGGCATCTAGCATTTGGCGTTCAATTGGAAGGAGTCCTTCGTAGAAATATTGAATGAGCAGCTCCTCCTTCATTTGATGCTGTGGACATGAAGCTACAAGAGTTTTAAAACGTTCATAATAAGAGGGAAACGACTCACCTTCCTTTTGTTCGATGCCACTAATCCGTTTCCTCAAGAGAATGACTCTTGAAGTTGGGAAAAATTTCTCCAAAAACGCTCGTTTCATGCTCTCCCAAGATGTGACAGTTCCGGGCGCCAATTCGTACAACCAATCTTTAGCCTTCTCCAACAATGAGAATGGAAAGGCTTTCATCTTCAAAATATTCCCATCAACGTTAATGGGTGTCATACTCGAGCAAAGCACTTCAAACTCTTTCAAATGCTTGTTTGGATCCTCCATGGACAGCCCATGGTATTTGGGAATGTGATGCAACAAGCTTGACTTCAATTCGAACTCGGCGGTCTTCTCTGGGGCTGCCCTAGGATATTGAATGCATAGGGGTACTGCATTATCCAATCCCGAGGCCGAAAGCTCCTTAATTGTTTGATTATCTGCAGCCATAACTTCCTCAAACTCGGCCTCCTCTATCTCCTCAGATTCGGCCTCTTCTTGTTCCTCAACTTCAACCTCAGAACTTGAACTAGATAGATCAGGTTCTGGGGTCTTTCTTTTCCTTCTCAAAGTTCGCTCAAAATCGTCGTCAAAGTCCAAGATGTTCTTACTAATAGTTTGGGAACTTCGAGTTATAAACTAGTACCTGAAAAACAAAGAAAATAACAAGAGTCAGCAACTAGACTTAAAACAAACGAAAATAAACAAAAGGGATTAGCAATGTTGCTAATCCCCGGCAACGGCGCCAAAATTTGATGTGGATTATAGTTAAGCACACAAATTAACCCTCTTTTTATCGATTGTAGTATTTAATGCAAGTAGGGATCGTTCTAGGCCGGGGATTAGGAGGGCTTGCTAATCTAACACAAACTGACTCAAATAGACAAAAACAACTTAAAAACGTTCAAATAAACTCAAGGGACTCTAAATAGGTTCACAAGACTCAAAGCAAACTCAAAACACTCAAAACTGCTTAAAAACACCAATTGGACAGATTCTAGACTTTAGACACAACCTTGGACGAAATTTAATTAAACTTGACTCAAAAACACACAAAAACATAAACTAAGACAGATTATAACTAATTAGACTCAAACAAGTGAAGGGGGATTGGTTTTAGATTGATTTTAAGCTAAAACAAACAGAAATAATAAACTAGACAGATTTGCACGAATTAGGGTTTTTAGGATGGATGGTGACTTAGCTAGAGGTTTCCTTATCCACACATGAATTATATGCATATGAATCAACTTCCAGTTACGTTTTCATTGAATTAAGAATGACAATGCCCCAAATTAACCGTGTCAATCACTAATTAACCCTCAGATTCTCCTAATTTCATTGAATTGGACGGACAACGCATCTACAACCAAATTATTCTCATCAATTTCCCTACATGACATCATGATAGAGACACAATCAGAGATCATTAAGTTCATTGAGAATCATAAGCATTGACGAGGCATTCATAACTATGACATCATGTTACTCACACCAAGAATTGAACTTAACACGATTGATCCAGCAACCTTTACTACTTTTGAACATAAGTTTGTAACGATTATGTGAAACTTACTTATATCCTAGCATCAAATTCATGCATGTAAATTAAGTGTCGACCCTCAATCAACAAACACAAATAAGTTCTAATTCAAACAGTTAAGCCAATTGCATTCATAACTCAAGAATCTGTAACTGAAACTTATTAACTCATAACGCACATAAAATCATGGTTTCAAAGTAGCCTCTAGCTAAAAACGAGTTTAGCCTCTCATAATTACAGCAAGAACAAGAGAAATTAAATTAAACATCATAAACATAAGGTAGAAAACACCTAGAACGCCCAGAACTCAGATTGGGTGCAAGCACGCTCCAAGGCTTCTTCTCCTCTCCTTCCTCCTTGCTCTGGTGCGGCACAAGTGGCTGGTGATGTGTATGGATGTATGAAGGTGGTGTGGATGGGTGGTGGGTGCGGCAAGGGGGTATGGAAGTGTATGGAATGGCAGGAAGTGTAGGGACTTGCGGCAGGATATATGGGGAATGATTTGTGCTGTGAGATGATGTCTTATTTGTGCGGCACACATATGTATTTATAGGGAGGAGGTAAGGCACGGCTGGAGAGGGTTTCCAAGGTAGTTTAGGAGTAGGAAATCTCAAGGAATTAGGGATAAGGGTGCGGCAAAGGGTGAGGACTTCTAGAACAAGGTCTAGGCGCCAGAAATATAGGGAATGTGAAGCACATGTTTTAATTCAGGTTTTAGCACGTTTTTAGGCTTCTAGAATCCCTAATTTTAGGAGATAAGAATCAGATATTAACCCCCTTATTTGGCTAAAAATATGGAAAGATAAGATAAGGTAAGGATAAGATAAGATAAGGTGATAAGGTTAGAGATAATGTTCCTTTTTTCTTGCTTTTATCTTATCTTTCTGAACTTGAATTTAATTCTCCCTCTTTCTTGGCTGATTCCAAGCATTCCTTTCTTCAAATTCGTCCATCCTCAAGCCTCCATGTTTGCACTATCCAATCTTGGCCCAAAAATGATCTAAAATGCTCCAAATTGCTTCTTTTTGTCACTTTGACACTTAGGACCTGAAATTGGACGAAAATAACTTTAAACACTATAATTAACATAGTTTAGCTAACTAAATGCAAGAAAACAAGCTAACTAAGTCGCATAAATATGCTCCTATCAAACTTTTGCTTATAAACACGTAGAATACGCTAAGAAGACGTTAAGAATGAGTTCTCAACAGATCAAATGCTTATTTGGAATCAAAAGTGCACTATTTTCCAATTTGGAGTGTATTTGCACTGTTTTAAGCATTCGTGGGATAAAATGATCGTCCGTTTCACACGCTTCGGAACTTTTGCATATAAACATGTAGAATATGCTAATAAGATGTTAAGAATGAGTTCTCAAAAGATCAAATGCTTATTTGGAATCAAAAGTGCACTATTTTCCGATTTGGAGTGTATTTGCACTGTTGTAAGCATTCGTGGGATAAAACGATCGTCCGTTGCACACGCTTCGGCATTTTTGCATATAAACATGTAGAATATGCTAATAAGATGTTAAGAATGAGTTCTCAAAAGATCAAATGCTTATTTGGAATCAAAAGTGCATTATTTTCCGATTTGGAGTGTATTTGCACTGTTTTAAGCATTCGTGGGATAAAACGAGCGTGCATTTGACACGGTTTAGAACATATGCATATAAACACATAAAACACTCTAATAAGACGTTAAGAATGAGTTCTCAAAAGATCAAATGCTTATTTGAAATCAAAAGTGCACTATTTTCCGATTTGGAGTGTATTTGCACTGTTTTAAGCATTCGTGGATTAAAAACGATCGTCCGTTTCACACTCTTCGGCACTTTTGCATATAAACATGTAGAATACGCTAATAAGACGTTAAAAATGAGTTCTCAAAAGATCAAATGCTTATTTGGAATCAAAAGTGCACTATTTTCCGATTTGGAGTGTATTTGCACTGTTTTAAGCATTCGTGGGATAAAACGAGCGTGCATTTGACACGGTTTAGAACTTATGCATATAAACACATAAAACTTGCTAATATGACGTTAAGAATGAGTTCTCAATAGATCAAATCCTCATTTGCAATCAAAAGTGCAATATTTTCCGATTTGGAGTGTATTTGCACTGTTTTAAGAATTCGTGGGATAAAACGAGCGTGCATTTGACACGGTTTGGAACTTATGCATATAAACACATAAAACATGCTAATATGACGTTATGAATGAGTTCTCAATAGATCAAATGCTTATTTGGATTCAAAAGTGCACTATTTTTTTCGATTTCGGGTGTATTTGCACTGTTTTAAGCATTCGTGGGATAAAACGATCGTCCGTTTCACACGCTTCGGAACTTTTGCATATAAACACATAGAATACGCTAGTAAGACGTTAAGAATGAGTTATCGAAAGATCAAATGCTTATTTGGAATCAAAAGTGCACTATTTTTTGATATGGAGTGTATTTGCATTATTTTAAGCATTGATGTGATAAAAGTTAAGCACTCAAATTAAACCCTCTTGTTGTCAATTGTAGTAAGTATGCAAGTAGGGATCGTTCTGGACCGGGGATTAGGAGGGATTGCTAATCGACTTTAAAGACACAAAAACAAAGTTAAAAACGTTTGGAAAGGTTTACAAGACTCAAAACAAGTTAAAAACACTTAAAACGGTTTAAAAACACTTTAAAGACAGATTTAGAACACTAGGAAAGGTTTTGGACGAAAATTGGTTTTAGGTTGACTCAAAACACTTGAAAACACAAGGAAAACAGGTTTTAGACACTTTAAAACAAGAAAGTAAAAGGGGGGTTTTGGTTTGGACGATTTTGAAAGTAAAACAAAGACTTTGTAAAGTAAAACAGATTTGAGAACGAATTTGAAAACTTTTATGGTTGATGGGCTAGCTAGAGGGTCATTCTCCACACATGACACACTTGTATACGAATCGATTTCCAATTGCTTTTCAATGAACCATGAACCTCAACACCCTAGATTAACCGTGATGCACTAATTAACCCTCAGATTTTCCTTATGTCATTGAATTGGATGATGCATACGACAACCCAAATTATTCTCCAACGGTTCCCTACATGATGCATAAAAGAGATACAATTGGAGATCATTAAGTTCCATGAAAATCATAAGTGTTGACAAGGCATTCGTAACTATGATGCATGATACGTTTGCCAGGAATCCAATTAACGCGATTGTGACAAGCAACCTTCACTACTTGTGAATGTAAGTTCATAACGATTAGGTGAAACTCCCTTACATTCTAGCATCAAATTCCTGTATGAAAACTAAGTATGCATCCTCAATCAACATACAAGAACAAGTTATGAATAAAACAGTTAATTGAATTGCATTCACGATTCATCAAGTCACAATTGGAAGAAATCAATTCATATCTCAAGGATGTTCATGGCTTTGAATTCCCCCCTAGCTAAGTAGGGGTTTAGCCACTCATAGTCACAACAAGATTAGAGAATAATAAAGTAAACATTGAATTAAGAACGAAGTACACCTAGAATGCTCCAATCTTCAAGCTTGAAACGTCCAAGGCTCTTTCCTCTCCACCTTGCTGCGGCACAAAGGGTCTAAGATGGGTATGGATGTGTTTGGATGAGGGATGGAAGTCTAGAGAGAGAATGAGGGCTGCGGCAAAGGGAGGTTTTGGGCTGAAAGTGTGTGAATGAGTGAATGGTTGTGTGAATGATTGAGTTTGGTGTAGCATGGGGTCATATATATAGGGGAGAGGTTAAGGCACGGTTTGGGCATTCTAGGAAACAAAAACTAAACCAAAACCTGAAGGGAAATAGGAATTAAAATCAGAAACCTAAGGGAATTGGGTATGGATTTGCGGCATGGACAGAAAGTGCAAGGAAAAGGTAAGTTACTTGCGGCAAGGGAAAGAAATAAAAGGGAAAGGTCTAACAAGGCAAGGAAAAGGGTTTCCTTGCTGTTTTAGGTCCTAAATTAAAAGGGAAACATGAAACTTGAACGGCAAGAAAGGAAAGAGAAGAAGGAAGTTGCGGCTTTGTCCTAGAAGGCAAGGGATTGTGTCTTTCTTGTGAAGCAAGGAAGGAAAGGTGGTGTGGGATGTGTGGCTAGATCCTAAAGGGATAAGGGAAGTGTTTTACTTGGTTTAAGGATAGGGAAACATGGCAAGGGGAATTGTTGCACCAAAGGAGACAAGGAGGGAACACAAAGGGGACAAAAAGCCACTTTTGTAGGAGATGCTGATTTTGTGTCTTTTATGCTTCCAAACTGACTTCTAACATCCTTCTAGGCTCTTTTGATCTTCAATTTCGTCCATCCACCTTGCTCCATTCATAAGCTATCCATTCCATGCCCAAAACAGCTCCAAAAGGCTCCAAAATGCACTTTCTTGATACTTTACCCCTTGGGACCTACAAACATACGAAAATAGCTTAAAATACTAAATTAAATATAAATAACTAACATAAATGCACGAGAACAAGCCAACTAATTCGCATAAATATGCTCATATCAAGCATTTGTGGGATAAAACGATCGTCCCTTTCACACGCTTCGGAACTTTTGCATATAAACACGTAGAATACGCTAATAAGACGTTAAGAATGAGTTCTCAACAGATCAAATGCTTATTTGGAATCAAAAGTGCACTATTTTTTCGATTTGCAGTGTATTTGCACTGTTTTAAGCATTCGTGGGGATAAAACGATCGTCCGTTTCACACGCTTCGGCACTTTTGCATATAAACACATAAAACACGCTAATAAGACGTTAAGAATGAGTTCTCAAAAGATCAAATGCTTATTCGGAATCAAAAGTGCACTATTTTCCAATTTGCAGTGTATTTGCATTGTTTTAAGCATTCGTGGGACAAAACGATCGTTCGTTTCACACGCTTCGGCACTTTTGCATATAAACATGTAGAATACGCTAATAAGACGTTAAGAATGAGTTCTTAAAAGATCAAATGCTTATTTGGAATCAAAAGTGCACTATTGTCAGATTTGGAGTGTATTTGCACTGTTTTAAGCATTCATGGGATAAAACGATCGTCCGTTTCACACGCTTCGGCACTTTTGCATATAAACATGTAGAATACGCTAATAAGACGTTAAGAATGAGTTCTCAAAAGATCAAATGCTTATTTGGAATCAAAAGTGCACTATTTTCCAATTTGAAGTGTATTTGCACTGTTTTAAGCATTCGTGGGATAAAACGATCATCCGTTTCACACGCTTCAGAACGTTTGCATATAAACATGTAGAATACGCTAATAAGACGTTAAGAATGAGTTCTCAAAAGATCAAATGCTTATTTGGAATCAAAAGTGCACTATTTTCCGATTTGGAGTGTATTTGCACTGTTTTAAGCATTCGTAGGATAAAACGAGCGTGCATTTGACACGGTTTAGAACATATGCATATAAACACATAAAACACTCTAATAAGACATTAAGAATGAGTTCTCAAAAGATCAAATGCTTATTTGGAATCAAAAGTGCACTATTTTCCGATTTGGAGTGTATTTGCACTGTTTTAAGCATTCGTGGGATAAAACGAGCGTGCATTTGACACGGTTTAGAACGTATGCATATAAACACATAAAACACTCTAATAAGACGTTAAGAATGAGTTCTCAAAAGATCAAATGCTTATTTGGAATCAAAAGTGCACTATTTTCCGATTTGGAGTGTATTTGCACTGTTTTAAGCATTCGTGGGATAAAACGAGCGTGCATTTGACACGGTTTAGAACTTATGCATATAAACACATAAAACATGCTAATATGACGTTAAGAATGAGTTGTCAATAGATCAAATGCTCATTTGGAATCAAAAGTGCAATATTTTCCGATTTGGAGTGTATTTGCACTGTTTTAAGCATTCGTGTGATAAAACGAGCGTGCATTTGACACGGTTTGGAACTTATGCATATAAACACATAAAACATGCTAGTAAGACGTTAAGAATGAGTTCTCAAAAGATCAAATGCTTATTTGAAATCAAAAGTGCACTATTTTCCGATTTGGAGTGTATTTGCACTGTTTTAAGCATTCGTGGGATAAAACGATCGTCCGTTTCACACGCTTCGGCACTTTTGCATATAAACATGTAGAATACGCTAATAAGACGTTAAGAATGAGTTCTCAAAGAATCAAATGCTTATTTGGAATCAAAAGTGCACTATTTTTTCGATTTGCAGTGTATTTGCACTGTTTTAAGCATTCGTGGGGATAAAACGATCGTCCGTTTCACACGCTTCGGCACTTTTGCATATAAACACATAAAACACGCTAATAAGACGTTAAGAATGAGTTCTCAAAAGATCAAATGCTTATTTGGAAGCAAAAGTGCACTATTTTCCAATTTGCAGTGTATTTGCACTGTTTTAAGCATTCGTGGGATAAAACGATCGTCCGTTTCACACGCTTCGGCACTTTTGCATATAAACATGTAGAATACGCTAATAAGACGTTAAGAATGAGTTCTTAAAAGATCAAATGCTTATTTGGAATCAAAAGTGCACTATGGTCCGATTTGGAGTGTATTTGCACTGTTTTAAGCATTCGTGGGATAAAATGATCCTCCGTTTCACACGCTTCGGCACTTTTGCATATAAACATGTAGAATACGCTAATAAGACGTTAAGAATGAGTTCTTAAAAGATCAAATGCTTATTTGGAATCAAAAGTGCACTATGGTCCGATTTGGAGTGTATTTGCACTGTTTTAAGCATTCGTGGGATAAAACGATCGTCTGTTTCACACGCTTCGGCACTTTTGCATATAAACATGTAGAATACGCTAATAAGACGTTAAGAATGAGTTCTTAAAAGATCAAATGCTTATTTGGAATCAAAAGTGCACTATTTTCCGATTTGGAGTGTATTTGCACTGTTTTAAGCATTCGTGGGATAAAACGATCGTCCGTTTCACACGCTTCCAAACTTTTGCATATAAACATGTAGAATACGCTAATAAGACGTTAAGAATGAGTTCTCAAAAGATCAAATGCTTATTTGGAATCAAAAGTGCACTATTTTCCGATTTGGAGTGTATTTGCACTGTTTTAAGCATTCGTGGGATAAAATGATCGTCCGTTTCTGATAGGAGCATATTTATGCGACTTAGTTAGCTTGTTTTCTTGCATTTAATTAGCTAAACTATGTTAATTATAGTGTTTAAAGTCAGTTTCGTCCAATTTCAGGTTCTAAGTGTCAAAGTGGCAAAAAGAAGCAATTTGGAGCATTCTAGAGCATTTTTGGGCCAAGATTGGATAGTGCAAACATGGAGGCTTAAGGATGGACGAATTTGAAGATTGGAAGGCTTGGAATCAGCCAAGAAAGATGGAGAATTAAATTCAAGTTCAGAAAGATAAGATAAAAGCAAGAAAAAAGGAACATTATCTCTAACCTTATCACCTTATCTTATCTTATCCTTACCTTATCTTATCTTTCCATATTTTTAGCCAAATAAGGGGGTTCATATCTGATCTTATCACCTAAAATAGGGAGTTCTAGAAGCCTAAAAACGTGCTAATCTGAATTAGAGCATGTGCTGCACATTCCCTATATTTCTGGCGCCTAGACCTCATTCTAGAAGGCCAATCTAATTGTGCCACACCCTTATCCCCTTATTTCTTTGGGTTTCCTACTCCTAAACTAACCTAAAAACCTCCTCCCAGCCGTGCCCTATGATATGAGCATATTTATGCGAATTAGTAGGCTTGTTCTCGTGCATTTATGTTAGTTATTTGTATTTAATTTAGTATTTTAAGCTATTTTCGTATGTTTGTAGGTCCCAAGGGGTAAAGTATCAAGAAAGTGCATTTTGGAGCCTTTTTGAGCTGTTTTGGGCATGGAATAGATAGCTTATGAATGGAGCAAGGTGGATGGACGAAATTGAAGATCAAAAGAGCCTAGAAGGATGTTAGAAGTCAGTTTGGAAGCATAAAAGACACAAAATCAGCATCTCCTACAAAAGTGGCGTTTTGTCCCCTTTGTGTTCCCTCCTTGTCTCCTTTGGTGCAACAATTCCCCTTGCCATGTTTCCCTATCCTTAAACCAAGTAAGCCACATTCCCTTTCAGTTTTGGACCCAAATTAGCAAGGAAAACATATTTCCCTGTCCTTGCCGCAAAAACATACCACTTTCCTTTAATTTTCTATGCTGCCGCAAGTCCTAGCCCTTTCCCCTTAGGTTTTGATTTTAAATCCTATTTCCCTTCAGGTTTTGGTTTAGTTTTGTTGCCTAAAATCATTCCAAAACGTGCCTTAACCTCTCCCCTATAAATACTACCCCATGCCGCACCACAAATCATCATTCACTCAACAATTCAATCATTCACACACTTTCAGCCCAAAATCTCCCTTTGCCGCAGCCCTCACTCTCTCTAGACTCACTTCCCTTCATCCAAACACATCCATACCCATCTTAGACTCTTTGTGCCGCAGCAAGGTGGAGAGGAAGGAGCCTTGGACGTTTCAAGCTTTCAGATTGGAGCATTCTAGGTGTACTTCGTTCTTAATTTCAATGTTTACTTCATTATTCTTTAATCTTGTTGTGACTATGAGTGGCTAAGCCCCCTACTTAGCTAGGGGGGAATTCGAAGCCATGAACATGCTTGAGATATGAATTGATTTCTTCCAATTGTGGCTTGATGAATCGTGAATGCAATTCAATTAACTGTTTTATTCATAACTTGTTCTTGTATGTTGATTGAGGATGCATACTTAGTTTTCATGCAGGAATTTGATGCTAGAATGTAAGGGAGTTTCACCTAATCGTTATGAACTTACATTCACAAGTAGTGAAGGTTGCTTGTCACAATCGCGTTAATTGAGTTCCTGGCAAACGTATCATGCATCATAGTTACGAATGCCTTGTCAACACTTATGATTTTCATGGAACTTAATGATCTCTAATTGTATCTCTTCTATGCATCATGTAGGGAACCGTTGGAGAATAATTTGGGTTGTCGTATGCATCATCCAATTCAATGACATAAGGAAAATCTGAGGGTTAATTAGTGCATCACGGTTAATCTGGGGTGTTGAGGTTCTTGGTTCATTGAAAAGCAATTGGAGATCGATTTATGTACAAGTGTGTCATGTGTGGAGAAGGACCCTCTAGCTAGCCCATCAATCATCAAAGTTTTCAAAATCGTTTTCAAACTTGTTTACTTTACAAAGTCTTTGTTTTATTTTCAAATTCGTCCAACTCAAAACCCCCCATTTACTTACTTGTTTTTAAGTGTCTAAAACCTGTTTTCTTTGTGTTTTCAAGAGTTTTGAGTCAACCTAAACTTAATTTTCGTCCAAAATCTTTCTTAGTATTTTAAACCTGTCCATAAAGTGTTTTTAAGCCGTTTAAAGTGTTTTTAACTTGTTTTGAGTCTTGTAAACCTTTCCAAACGTTTTTAACTTTATTTTTGTGTCGATTAGCAATCCCTCCTAATCCCCGGTCCAGAACGATCCCTACTTGCATACTTACTACAATTGACAACAAGAGGGTTTAATTTGAGTGCTTAACTTTTATCACATCAAATTTTGGCGCCGTTGCCGGGGATTAGCAACTTTGCTAATCCCCCGTTGTTTCTTTTTGTTTATTTTTCGTGTGTTTTTGTTTCTGAATTGGTTTTGTTTCTTGTTTTTAGGTACTAGTTTATGACTCGAAGTTCTCAACCAGTACGTGAGCACATCTTAGACTTTGACGACGATTTTGAGAGAACTTTGAGAAGGCAAAGAAATCAGCAAGCATCTAACCCACCTAGCCCTGAACCTGAGCTTGAAGAACACGAAGTCGAGGAGGAAGAAGTCCCCACGGCACGAGTTGTCCTAGACATGGCAGCGGATAATCGAACCATCAAAGAGCTTTCCGCCTCGGGTGTGGATAATGCCATGCCCCTATGCATCCAATACCCCACGGCAGCTCAAGGGAAGACCGAAGAGTTTGAGTTGAAATCAAGCTTGTTGCATCACATCCCAAAGTACCATGGGCTGTCCATGGAGGATCCAAACAAACATCTCAAGGAGTTTGAAGTTGTTTGCTCGAGCATGACCCCGGTGAATGTTGATGGCAGCATTTTGAAGATGAAGGCTTTTCCCTTTTCTCTCTTAGAAAAGGCTAAAGATTGGTTGTATGAACTAGCGCCTAGGACGGTTACATCTTGGGAAAGTATGAAACGAGCATTCTTGGAGAAGTTTTTCCCTACTTCAAGAGTCATTCTCTTGAGGAAACGGATTAGTGGCATCGAACAAAAGGAAGGTGAATCATTTCCAGCTTATTATGAACGTTTTAAAACTCTTGTAGCTTCATGTCCACAGCATCAAATGAAGGAGGAGCTGCTCATTCAATACTTCTACGAAGGACTCCTTCCCCTTGAACGCCAAATGCTAGATGCCTTAGCGGGTGGTGCGTTGGTTGACAAAACTCCGGTGGCTGCCAAGACTCTCATTGCAAACCGAGCACTCAACGCACAACAATATGAAGGTGTTGGACAGAGGGGGAGCTCACGGCCACACAGTGTGAATGAGGTAAGTACAATTTCTGAAATGCAATCACAAATAGCTAATCTTACCGCTCTTGTGTCTCGGGTTGTAATTGGATCAAAACCACAAGAAAATCAAGTTTGTGGCGTGTGCTCCATCCAAGGTCACCAATCCGAGACATGCCCACAGTTGATTGAGAATGGAGGATGGGAATCTGCCAATTCTATTGGATTTCAAGTCCAAAACCAAACCCAATACGATCCATACTCGAATACTTACAACCACGGATGGAGGGACCATCCAAACTTCAAATGGAGAGAGCCACAACAAGCAGCCCAACAAGGGGGATTTTGGCCAAACCCCCCTGGAATTTATACCAAGCCGTATGCACCACAACAAGCCCAACAAACTTCTGCCTCATCTCACTCAGGTACGTCCATGGGAAGTGATCAAGTTATTCAGTTACTAACCTCTATTTCGCAGGGGTTACAAAAGCAAGACAATCGGATAGCAAATAATGAGAAGGAGATGATGGACATGAAGAAACAAATTGGGCAGATTTCTGAGTTTCTTGGACAGATTAGAGAACAAGGTAAGCTACCTAGTACGACGAATGTGAATCCGAATGGAGGCTTTGAATCTGTCAAAGCCATCACCTTGCGAAGTGGAAAAGAAGTTGGATCTGACCCCAACCCGTCCAAATCTGCCCAAAAGGAGGACGAAAATTTGTTACAAGAAAAGGCAGAACAAGAGGAAGCCACGGCAAAGGGTGATGCACCCTTGCCGCAGCCTTCTAGTGCACCTAAACCTCCCAAAACGTCCAACACAAGTAAGTTGGGTCCAAATTTGATTAATTCTAACCCTATTCCACCCAATGTACCCTTTCCTAGCAGATTTATGCAATCAAAGAACGAAGAGGAGGAAAAAGATGTTCTAGAGACGTTTAGGAAAGTGCATGTCAATATTCCGCTTCTTGATGCAATTAAGCAAATTCCCAAGTATGCCAAGTTTTTGAAGAAGCTTTGTACAACAAGGAAACGGATTCGGGAGAAAGAAGTGGTCCAGGTAAGTGAGAATGTTTCTGCGATCTTACAAAGAAAACTACCACCTAAATGCAAAGATCCGGGTAGTTTCACGATTCCTTGTGTTATTGGAAATACTAAGTTTGAACATGCTATGCTAGATTTAGGTGCATCAATTAATGTCATGCCATATTCTGTTTATGCATCTATGAATCTAGGAGAGCTCAAAAAGGATGGTGTTGTTATTCAATTGGCCGATAGATCTAACGCATATCCAAAAGGAGTTTTGGAGGATGTTTTTGTGCAGGTAGACCATTTGATTTTTCCTGCAGATTTTTATGTGCTTGACATGGAGGAAACCGCCCACTCTCCATCACCGCCACTCTTACTTGGACGACCTTTCATGAAAACAGCCAACACCAAGATTGATGTGGCTAAAGGAGCAGTAACGATGCAATTTGGTGGTGATATGATTAATTTTAAAATTTCTGAATCAGTTGAGCATACTAATGATGTTCATTCTTGTTGTGCTATTAATGTAATTAAAGATATAAGGCATGAATGTTCATCACTAATCAAGCAGAATGGATTTCAACCCACCAAAGAAGAAGGAATTGGAGTAGGAAATTCGGTCACAACCCTCAAAAAGCCCAATCTAGCCGAGAGCAACCATTGTGCAATTCTTGACAAATCTGCCACTTCAATGCAATACATGGGTAAGTCTCCAATTCCAAAATCAATTCCCATTTCGACTAATAGGTTGTTACCTTCTTTGGTGCAGGGACTTAATCGAACAAAAGGTGGTGAGAAAGTTCACCTTGACGTAAGGAAGCAAAACACCAAAAACAGAAAGGATCACTATCCGCTTCCATTCAAGGATTCAATGCCTAGACGTTTTAAGAAGTATGTCGTGAAGGCCATTCCCTTCCATGCCGTGGGCACCAATGGAGCTTAAATCGAGGAATCGTCCGGCTGCACGACGTTAAAGCAAGCGCTTCTTGGGAGGCAACCCATGCAATCAACAAAGGAAGACCGAGAAAGCACTCCATTTCCAGATTTGCGTCCCTAAACCCTTCTCTTTGTTGTTTATATTCTGCCATGCTTATTGTGTTTTGTTTGTTGTTTGTTTGTTTTCTTTTGTGTGAGTTTATGTTTGCAACATTGAGGACAATG
Source organism: Cotoneaster glaucophyllus (assembly GCA_036320875.1). NCBI lineage: Eukaryota > Viridiplantae > Streptophyta > Magnoliopsida > Rosales > Rosaceae > Cotoneaster > Cotoneaster glaucophyllus. The sequence goes on along the minus strand of JAVVNS010000045.1, from coordinate 46,135 downwards.
TTTGATTTAAGTGTGGGGGGGTAAAACAAGCTGTTTTTGCATGAATTTCGTGGGTTTTATTCACCTATCACTTACAATGTTGTTTTTCACTGTTTTTATGTGTTTCTAGTGTGTTTTGAAGCATTTTAATATGTTTTGTTTTAAAAATCCGAAAATTTCATAAAAAAATTTGAAAAATTGTTTTGAAAAAGCCAAAAAGATTTGTTTTTGTGTGTTTGTTTGCGTTTTAGGGTACCTTCCAACCCAATGATGAGGATTCGGTTTTTAATTGCATGATTGTTAAGGAAAGTTGTGAACATGGATGGAAGTTTGATATACCTTTGGTTTATGCTTGGTTTTCATTGTTGTTTATGAATTCACATTTGATTACAAAGAAAAAAAAAAATCAGTTTTTGTAACGTGCTTGAAGGAAGGAACCCAAATTAACGCTACAACCCTGTGAGACTTGAGCCTAAACGTTCTTTGGAGAGTTAAAAATCTGTGCATTTGTTGTTTTCTAAAGTCGTTGCATGATCTCATTATTCTTTGCTTGGTTACTACTTAGAAGGCGTTTCATCATTTAGTTCCAAATACTAGAACTCATATCCGTTTCATTCAAAGCATGGTATTGAGTGCATGACACATAAACAAGATGAAGTTGTATAGTAAACCAAGAGCCAAATAGCCATCCCCCGCGCAAATATGTTTAGGATTACCCCCGTTGAGCCATGTTTAGCCTATTTCTTTGTTAACCCACATCATCCTCACCAAGCCTAGAATAGGACCATCCATATCCTTGTTCTTGAAGCGTAGTAAAGCATGATTTAAAGGGAATTCGTTTTGAGTAATTGTTTGCAGAAAACAAGTGTGGGGGAAGAGATTTTTGGTGTTTTTGAGTACAAGAAAGAAGAAAAAAATTCGTATAAAAAGAAAAGAGAAAAAGAAAAGTTGTGAAAAGAATGAAAAAGAGTTGAAAAATATGTGAAAAAGAGTCCTAAAAGTTGATTATTGAAGAAAGGGTCCAAAAAGATGAATTAGGCCCTAAGTGTTGCATAAATCTTCCCTTGTGTTTAAAAGTTGATTTCTGCATTCTAAAATGAATTCCAGGTGTCAATTTCATTACTATGCTTGCTATTGCCTAAAGAACGTTTGTTTATCCTTACCTTTCCTTGTTAGCCAACACCCTTAAGCCCCGTTACAACCCTTGACTTCAATCTTGAGTGTTGTGTGTTCAATTTGTGGAGTTTGGAATTGGTATGAGCATATGGTGTCCCTGGTTCTCGCGTCTAAGTAGTAGCATTCCATTCATGAGATCATATTTAAAACATGCTTAATAACTCCAGAAAATGCTTTCTTTGTCATAAACATATGTGAGTCTTCGTTTTCATTTTTACATCAATCTTCTCACATATAACTAGTGTAGGGTGTGTAGTCAGAAAATCTGTGTGAAAAAGAGTGTATCTTGTAAGGAATTGGGTGAATTCTCTAAGGCATGTTACTACATTCAAATCATTGTTTTAATTGATTAAATGCGAGCTAATAAGTGATGACTGTGATTAAGTATGCGCTCGAGCGTAAGGATGACTAAAATCTATGTGAATGATGATCTTTGATATGTCATGTGTGTTGGAAATCCCTGAGGAAAACGTTGGAAGGTTTAGATTGTGTTTTGTTTTGTTTACTTTATTTTGTTTTGTTTTGTTTCGTTTTGCTCGAGGACTAGCAAAAGCTAAGTGTGGGGGAATTTGATATGAGCATATTTATGCGAATTAGTAGGCTTGTTCTCGTGCATTTATGTTAGTTATTTGTATTTAATTTAGTATTTTAAGCTATTTTCGTATGTTTGTAGGTCCCAAGGGGTAAAGTATCAAGAAAGTGCATTTTGGAGCCTTTTTGAGCTGTTTTGGGCATGGAATGGATAGCTTATGAATGGAGCAAGGTGGATGGACGAAATTGAAGATCAAAAGAGCCTAGAAGGATGTTAGAAGTCAGTTTGGAAGCATAAAAGACACAAAATCAGCATCTCCTACAAAAGTGGCGTTTTGTCCCCTTTGTGTTCCCTCCTTGTCTCCTTTGGTGCAACAATTCCCCTTGCCATGTTTCCCTATCCTTAAACCAAGTAAGCCACATTCCCTTTCAGTTTTGGACCCAAATTAGCAAGGAAAACATATTTCCCTGTCCTTGCCGCAAAAACATACCACTTTCCTTTAATTTTCTATGCTGCCGCAAGTCCTAGCCCTTTCCCCTTAGGTTTTGATTTTAAATCCTATTTCCCTTCAGGTTTTGGTTTAGTTTTGTTGCCTAAAATCATTCCAAAACGTGCCTTAACCTCTCCCCTATAAATACTACCCCATGCCGCACCACAAATCATCATTCACTCAACAATTCAATCATTCACACACTTTCAGCCCAAAATCTCCCTTTGCCGCAGCCCTCACTCTCTCTAGACTCACATCCCTTCATCCAAACACATCCATACCCATCTTAGACTCTTTGTGCCGCAGCAAGGTGGAGAGGAAGGAGCCTTGGACGTTTCAAGCTTTCAGATTGGAGCATTCTAGGTGTACTTCGTTCTTAATTTCAATGTTTACTTCATTATTCTTTAATCTTGTTGTGACTATGAGTGGCTAAGCCCCCTACTTAGCTAGGGGGAATTCGAAGCCATGAACATGCTTGAGATATGAATTGATTTCTTCCAATTGTGGCTTGATGAATCGTGAATGCAATTCAATTAACTGTTTTATTCATAACTTGTTCTTGTATGTTGATTGAGGATGCATACTTAGTTTTCATGCAGGAATTTGATGCTAGAATGTAAGGGAGTTTCACCTAATCGTTATGAACTTACATTCACAAGTAGTGAAGGTTGCTTGTCACAATCGCGTTAATTGAGTTCCTGGCAAACGTATCATGCATCATAGTTACGAATGCCTTGTCAACACTTATGATTTTCATGGAACTTAATGATCTCTAATTGTATCTCTTCTATGCATCATGTAGGGAACCGTTGGAGAATAATTTGGGTTGTCATATGCATCATCCAATTCAATGACATAAGGAAAATCTGAGGGTTAATTAGTGCATCACGGTTAATCTGGGGTGTTGAGGTTCTTGGTTCATTGAAAAGCAATTGGAGATCGATTTATGTACAAGTGTGTCATGTGTGGAGAAGGACCCTCTAGCTAGCCCATCAATCATCAAAGTTTTCAAAATCGTTTTCAAACTTGTTTACTTTACAAAGTCTTTGTTTTATTTTCAAATTCGTCCAACTCAAAACCCCCCATTTACTTACTTGTTTTTAAGTGTCTAAAACCTGTTTTCTTTGTGTTTTCAAGAGTTTTGAGTCAACCTAAACTTAATTTTCGTCCAAAATCTTTCTTAGTATTTTAAACCTGTCCATAAAGTGTTTTTAAGCCGTTTAAAGTGTTTTTAACTTGTTTTGAGTCTTGTAAACCTTTCCAAACATTTTTAACTTTATTTTTGTGTCGATTAGCAATCCCTCCTAATCCCCGGTCCAGAACGATCCCTACTTGCATACTTACTACAATTGACAACAAGAGGGTTTAATTTGAGTGCTTAACTTTTATCACATCACCCTACTCCCCCTATAAATACATATGCTTGCCGCACTCATTCAACACCATTCACAATCCCAAAATCACTCCCACACATTCCTGCCACAACCCTTCATAATTCAGCCATTCCATACACTTCCATACCCACTTGCCGCACCCACCACCCATCCACACCACCTTCATACATCCATATACACCCCCAGCCACTTGTGTTGCAGCCTAGCAAGGAGGAAGGAGAGGAGAAACAGCCTTGGAGCATGCCTGCACCCAATCTGATTTCTGGGCGTTCTAGGTGTTTTCTACCTTATGTTTATGATGTTTAATTTAATTTCTCTTGTTCTTGCTGTAACTATGAGAGGCTAAACTCGTTTTTAGCTAGAGGCTACTTTGAAACCATGATTTTATGTGCGTTATGAATTGATAAGTTTCAGTTACAGATTCTTGAATTATGAATGCAATTGGCTTAACTGTTTGAATTAGAACTTATTTGTGTATGTTGATTAAGGTGGCCAACTTAGTTTGCATGCATAAATTTGATGCTAGGATATAAGTGAGTTTCACATAATCGGTACAAACTTATGTTCACAAGTAGTAAAGGTTGCTGGATCAATCGTGTTAAGTTCAATTTTTGGTGTGAGTAACATGATGTCATAGTTATGAATGCCTCGTCAATGCTTATGATTCTCAATGAACTTAATGATCTCTGATTGTGTCTCTATTATGATGCCATGTAGGGAGATTGATGAGAATAATTTGGTTGTAGATGAGTTGTCCGTCCAATTCAATGAAATTAGGAGAATCTGAGGGTTAATTAGTGATTGACACGGTTAATCTGGGGCATTGTCATTCGTAATTCAATGAAAACGTAACTGGAAGTTGATTCATATGCATATAATTCATGTGTGGATAAGGAAACCTCTAGCTAGTTCACCATCCATCCCTAAAACCCAAATTCGTCCAAATCTGTCTTGTTTAGTGTTTCTGTTTGTTTTAGCTTTAATTCACTCTAAAATCAATCCCCCTTCACTTGTTTGAGTCTAATTAGTTAAAATCTGTCTTAGTTTATGTTCTTGTGTGTTTTGAGTCAAGTTTAATTCAATTTTCGTCCAAAGTTGTGTCTAGTGTCTAGAATCTGTCCAATTGGTGTTTGTTAAGCAGTTTTGAGTGTTTTTAACTTGTTTTGAGTCTTGTGAACCTATTTAGAGTCCCTTAAGCCTATTTAAACGTTTTTAACTTTGTTTTTGTGTTTTTGAGTCAGTTTAGAGTTGATTAGCAATCCCTCATAATCCTCGGTCCAAAACGATCCCTACTTATACATATACTACAATTGATAAAAAGAGGGTTTAATTTGTGTGCTTAACTATAATTCACATCAAATTTTGGCGCCGTTGCCGGGGATTAGCAACTTTGCTAATCCCCCGTTGTTTCCCCTTTGTTTCTTTTAGTGTCTTTTCTTTTTAGTTTCTGTTTTGTTTTGTTTATTTTACTTTTGATATTTGATTTAGTTTTCTTTCTTTGATTTTAGGTACTAGAGAAGCAAGACATGGCAATTGCTAATATTCAAGCTCAAATAGCGAATCTTACTTCTCAATTGTCGCAGCACATCGAACGGACCACAATGCAAAGTGTCCCTACATTTGGTGCGCCCTATACGCGAGGATATAAAGCTGATCAACGTGATTGGAGCAATCCTTCAAATTCTACGTGGTGGGAACCTCAACAAGTCCAACACGAAGCATATTGGCAGCCATATGAGGAGTTCTATTCATAGCCTATGCCGCCACCTCAACCTTTTCAACCAAATTCAGGTTCGTCAATAGATTATAATCAAATTTTTGATGAACTAATTTCTTTGGCGCAGGGCTCACAAAATCAAGCCAAAGAGGCTCAACAAGAAGGATATTGGCAGCCATATGAGGAGTTTTATTCAATGCCTATGCAGCCACCACAGCCTCCCCCGCAAGAAGCCCAAACAAATTCAGGTTCGTCGATGGATAATGATCAAATTATTCAATTACTAACCACTTTGGTGCAGAGGCAGCAAAATCAAGCCAAGAAATTGGGCGAACTGAGGAATCAAATGGGCGAGATCGCAGAATTCATGGGGCAAATTCAAGAACAAAGTGGCATGGAGGTTGGAGATGAACCCAAGATGTCCGAATCAAGCCAAAACTTGGATGAACAGTGGATGCTTGAGGAAGGGGAAGATGACAAGACCACGACAAGCTGGGAACCAACCTTGCCGCAGCCTACCCTTGCTCCACCACCTTTGCCACAACCCACGGATCCCACACCACCCATTTTAGGTAAGGTAGTTCCATATTCAATACTTTCTGACCCCGTTACACCAAATGTGCCTATTCCTTGCAGATTCATGCAATCCAATGAAGAAGAGGGTGAGAAAGGCATCTTTGAAACCTTTCCAAACATTCAAGAGAAAGAAGTGGCTGGGGAATGTCTAGAATTCGCCGAAGAAGATGTACTTGAGACAACAATTCCCGAAGAAGTTAGATTTTATGACACGGGACAAGTCACAACACTAAAACCACCCAATCTGGCCGAGCTCTCTAATCCTAAATCTTTTGAAGGAGTGTTTGTTCTTGAATTCGTGTTAGAGCACAAAGGTAAGCCACCTCCCCGAATTTCAAATTCGTTTTATGCTAACATGTTGTTAATGATTCAAGCACCCATTCTTGAGTTTAGACGATTACCGGATCATTTCAAGTATCACCGTCCATTCAAAGATCAATTCCATGCCGTGGGACCTAGGGGAGTTTAAATGGAAGTATCGTCCAGCTGGAAGACGTAAAAGCAAGCGCTTCTTGGGAGGCAACCCATGCACTGGAATACAGAAGACTGATAGGAGCATATTTATGCGATTTAGCTTGCTTGTTTCTTGGCATTTTAGTAGTTAGTTTCCATGTAATTTAGTATTTTAAGTCATTTTCGTGTGTTTGTAGGTTTCAAGGGTCAATAAGGCAAAAAGGTGCATTTTGGGGCCTTTTGGAGCATTTTTGGCCAAGTTTGGATAGCTTATGCATGAAGCCAAAGGGATGGACGAAATTGAAGACTTGATGAGGCTAGGATTGTGTTTGAAGACTGAAGAATTAATTCAAGAAAGTCAAGGAGCTTTGAAAGAAGGAAAGAAATCAGCCAAGTTCCTTGTTTTGGCCTAAACCTTTCCTATTCTCAAATGCATTAAGTTCCAGCCATAATTAAGGTTCCTAGTCAATTTGGGACAATTAATATTTGACCCTAAATGACTTTAGACTTGCTCTAAATCCTTGCCGCACCCCTTTACCCTTTTCTCTCCAAAATCTGAAACATATCTTACATTCCCTTTCCTATTCTTCCAAAAATCAGTAACCCAATCTTCTTTCCCTTTCTTTTTCCTCCAAATCAGCACTTAAATTCAGATTTCCTTTTCTTCAAAATCCTTGCCGCACAAGGTTACCTTTTCTCATTTAATTTAAGACACAATCACATCAAAATCTGCATCAAATCTCCTTTCCCTTTTTCTCTAGTCAATGCCCCACCCTACATTCCCTTTTCTTTGGGATTTCTGATTTTAATTCCCCTTTCCCTTAAAATTTTGGAGTAAATGTGTTACCTAAATAAGTCTAATTCGTGCTCCCTCTTAACCCTATAAATAACACCCCTTGCCGCACCCTTTAGAGACCATTCCATCATCCATCCTTCACCATAACCTACCTACATCCATCCACCACCACAATTCACCACAAATCACCACCAAACACCCTTGTGCTGCAACAAAGAAGAAGGAAGGAGACTCTTGGACGTGCTTGCCATTCAAGACGTTGGATTGTTAGAGCGTTTCTAGGTGTACTCTATTCTTTGTTTATGTTTAAGTTCAATTATCTTTGCTTTGCTGTGAACATGAGTGGCTAAAACCTTATTTAGTTAGGGGGAAATTCGAAGCCATGAATATACTTGAGATGTGAATTGATTTCTTCCAATTGTGATTTGATAAATCGTGAATGCAATTCAATTAACTGTTTTATTCATAACTTATTCTTGTATGTCGATTAAGAGGGCCCGCTTAGTTTGCATGTTTGAATTTGATGCTAGAATATAAGGGAGTTTCACCTAATCGTTACGAACTTATATTCACAAGTAGTGAAGGTTGCTTGTCACAATCACGTTAATTGGATTCCTGGCAAACGTATCATGCACTCATAGTTACGAATGCCTTGTCAACACTTATGATTTTCATGGATCTTAATGATCTCTAACTGTATCTCTTCTATGCACTCATGTAGGGGACCGTTGGAGAATAATTTGGGTTGTTGTATGCACTTCTTCCAATTCAATAACATAAGGAAAATCTGAGGGTTAATTTGTGCACGTACGGTTAATCTGGGGTGTTGAGGTTCTTGGTTCATTGAATAGCAATTGGAAAGATCCCTACTTGCATCTATACTACATTCTATACTACAAGAGGGTTTAATTTGAGTGTCAAGTTAATTTTCACATCAAATTTTGGCGCCGTTGCCGGGGATTAGCAACTTTGCTAATCCCCCGTTGTTTTCTTTTTGTTTCTTTTCGTGTCTTTTGTTTTTATTTTCTGTTTTTGTTTTGTTTATTTTACTTTTGATTTAGTTTTCTTTCTTTGATTTCAGGTACTAGAGAAGCAAGACATGGCAATTGCTAATATTCAAGCGCAAATAGCGAATCTTACTTCTTTGTTGTCGCAGCACATCGAAAGGACTTCAATGCAAAGTGTCCCTACATTTGATTGGCATGATCATTCAAACTCTATGTGGTGGGAACCTCAACAAGTTCAACACGAAGCATATTGGCAGCCATATGACGAGTTCTATTCTAGCCCTATGCAGCCTCCCCCGCAACAAATCCAACCAAACTCAGGTTCGTCAATAGATTGTAATCAAATTCTTGACGAACTAATTTCTTTGATGCAGGGCTCACAAACTCAAGCCAAGGAGGCTCAACACGAAGGATATTGGCATCCATACGAGGAGTTTTATGCAACACCTATGCAGCCACCACAGCCTCCCCCGCAAGTGGCCCAAACAAATTCAGGTTCGTCGATGGATTATAATCAAATTCTTGATGTACTAACCTCTTTGGCACAGGTACAGGAAAATCAAACCAAAGAATTACAAAATCAAGCCAAGGAATTGGGCGAATTGAAAATTCAACTTGGAGAAATCGTAGAATTCATGGGCCAAATCCCAGAACAAAGTGGCATGGAGGTTGGAGATGAACCCAAGACATCTGAATCGAGCCAAATAATGGATGAACAGCTGCTATTTGAGGAAGAATTGGAAGACACAGCCACGGCAAGGGAAAAACCACCCTTGCCGCAGCCCCCTAAGCCCTCTATGCCGTCCACTACAACCAAGGTGAGTCCAAATTCAATCCTTTCTGACCCCATTCCACTAAATGTGCAATTCCCTTGCAGATTTATGCAATCCAATGAAGAAGAGGGTGAGAAAGGCATCTTCGAAACCTTTCAAACGATTCAAGAGAAAGAAGTGGCTGGGGAATGTCTAGAATTTGTCAAAGAAGGAATTGGAGTGGATCACAAAGCCACTGCCCTAAAAATATTCAATCTGGCCGAATGTACAATTCCTAGAACTTTTGAAGTGGTGTTTGTCCTTGAGTTTTCGTCGGACCATACAGGTAAGCCACCTCCCCGAATTTCAATTTCATTTTATACTAACAAGTTGTTAATGATTCAGGCACCTACTCTTGAGTTTAAACCGTTACCGGATCATTTCAACTACCATCCTCCATTCAAGGATAAAAGAGAAGTATCGTCCGGCTGCACGACGTTAAAGCAAGCGCTTCTTGGGAGGCAACCCATGCAATCAACAAAGGAAGACCGAGAAAGCACTCCATTTCCAGATTTGCGTCCCTAAACCCTTCTCTTTGTTGTTTATATTCTGCCATGCTTATGTTTTATTTATTGTTTGTTTGTTTGCTTTTATGTGAGTTTATGTTTGAAACATTGAGGACAATGTTTGATTTAAGTGTGGGGGGGTAAACAAGCTGTTTTTGCATGACTTTCGTGGGTTTTATTCACCTATCACTTGCAATGTTGTTTTTCACTGTTTTTATGTGTTTTTAATGTGTTTTGATGCATTTTAGTGTGTTTTGACATAAAAATCCGAAAATTTCATAAAAATTTAAAAAATTGTTTTGAAAAAGCCAAAAAGATTTGTTTTTGTGTGTTTATTTGTGTTTTAGGGTACCTTCCAACCCAATGATGAGGATTTGGTTTTTAATTGCATGATGGTTAAGGAAAATTGTAAACATGGATGGAAGTTTGATATACCTTTGGTTTATGCTTGGTTGTGGTTATAGCTTATGAATTCACATGTAATCATAAAGAAAAAAATCAGTTTTTGTAACATGCTTGAAGGAAGGAACCTAAATTAATGCTACAACCCTGTGAGACTTGAGCCTAAATGTTATTTGGAGAGTTAAAAATCTGTGCATTCATTGTTTTCTAAAGTCGTTGCATGATCTCATTATTCTTTGCTTGGTTACTACTTAGAAGGCGTTTCATCATTTTGTTCCAAATACTAGAACTCATATCCGTTTCATTCAAAACATGGTATTGAGTGCATAACACATAAACAAGATGAAGTTGTGTAGTGAACCAAGAGCCAAAAAGCCATCCCCGTGCATTGTGTTTAGGTTTTAACCCCGTTGAGCCTTGTTTAGCCAATTTCTTTGTTAACCCACATCACCCTCACCTAACCTAGATTAGGACCATCCATACCCTCGTTCTTGAAGCGTAGTAAAGCATGATTTAAAGGGAATTCGTTTTGAGTAATTGTTTGCGGAAAAAACTAAACCTTCCAACGTTCGCCTCAGGGATTTCCAATGGTACATAACATATTAAAGATCATCACTCCCATAGATTTTAGTTATCCTTACTCTCGAGCACATACTTAATCATAGTCGCCACTTACTAGCTCACAATTAATCAATTAAAACAATGATTTGAATGTAGTAACATGCCTTTAGAGAATTTGCTCAATTCCTTACGGTTTACACTCTTATTTTCACACAGATTTTCTGACTACACACCCTACACTAGTTATATGTGAGAAGATTGATGTAAACATGAAAACGAACACTCACATATGTTTATAACAAAGAAAGCAATTTCTGGATTTATTAATGCATGTATAGATATGATCTCATGAATGGAATGTTACTACTTAGATGCGAGAACCAGGGATACCATATGCTCATACCAATCCCAAACTCCACAAATTGAAACACACAACACTCAAGATAGAAGTTAAGGGTTGTAACGGGGCTAGGGGTATTGGCTAACAAGAAAAGATATGGAAAACAAACGTTCTTAAAGCAATAGTAAGCAAAGCAATGAAATAGGCAATTAGAATTCACTTTTGAATGCAAAAATCAACTTTAAACACAAGGGGAAGGTGCACACAACTTTTTAGGGCCGAATTCAAACTTTTGGACCCTTTCTTCAACAACCAACACTTAGAGCTCATTTTCTCTTCTTTTCAACTCTTTTTCTTACTTTTCTTCACACTTTTCTTTTCTTTTTCTGTTTTTCACGAATTTTTTCTTTTTTCTTTCTTTTGGCACACAAAACCCTTCCCCCACACTCATTTTCTGCAATATGGTGACCAAAAGGAATTTCCTTCTAAGTTATGCTCCACTATTGATAGGAGCATATTCATGCGACTTAGTATGCTTGTTTTCATGCATTTACGTTGTTTATTCTTAGCTATTTTAGTATTTTGAGTTAGTTTCGTGTGTTTGTAGGTTTAAAGGGCCTACGAAGCAATAAGGTGCATTTAGGAGCATTTTGGAGCCTTTTGGAGCAAAGTTGGGCTTGGAATGAATCTCACATGCTTGGAGCAAAAGGAATGAGGATTCCTAGAAGAAAGAGGATTCCTACTCAAATGAGGATTCCTAGAAGGACAAGGATTCCTAATTGCACAAGGATTCCTACTTGAAGTAGGAAAGTTAAGCCAAGGTTTCCTATTTTGGTTTGACTTTTCCTAAACTTAAATGTCCTTATGTTCCAGCAACTTTGAAGGCCTCATATGCATTTTAGGACACAAACCGCAGGTTCTAGACCACCTAAACACATGTGCCGCATCCCCTAGAGGTTTCCCCTTCCTTGCCGTGCAAGGGATCTCTTTCTTTCCTATTCTCTGAATTAAAGCACATTCCTAATTTGTTTTAAATCCTTGCCGCAATTCTTAGCCAATTTCCTTTAAGTTTTCTGATTTGATTTCCTATTTCTTTCTGCTTTTGACTTAATTTCTGATTACCTAAATCAACCTAGGGTTTTAATTCCTGATTTCCTTTAAATAAACCCCCTTGTTGCAGCCACAAATCATCCATTCACTACCATTCACGCCAGAAAACTTCACCCATTCTCTGCAGCCACCATCCTTCACAAAACACCATAGTTTCTGACCAAAAACCATCCTTGCCGCACCCTACATCCATCCTAAACACAATTCCAGCATCCTACACCATCCATAACCCCCAAATTCCATCATCAAACTTTGTGCCGCAATCAAGGAAGGGAAGGAGAGTTCTTGGACGTGCTTGCTGTTCACTTTGAATCGCTGGAGCGTTTAGGTGTTTTCTTTCTTTTGTTTTCAATGTCTAAACTTTATATTCTTTGTGTTGTGAGTATGAGGAACTAAACCCCCCTTAGTTAGGGGGTGATTCGAAACCATGTACATACTTGCAATATGAATTAATTACCTTTGGTTGTGATTTCGTAAGTTATGAGTTCAATTCGTTTAACTGCTTGATGGATAACTTATTTGTGTATGTTGATTGAGAGTGCACGCTTAGTTTTCATGCATGAATATGATGCTAGAGTATAAGGGAGTTTCACCTAATAGTTACAACCTTATATTTCACAAGTAGTGAAGGTCGCTTATAAACGATCGCGTTAAATGAATTCTTGGCATTAGTTTCATGCTCATCATAGTAACGAAGGCCTCGTCAACACTTATAGTTCTCATGTTGCTTAATGATCTTTGATTGTATCTTTGTTGTGCTTTTCACGTAAGGAACTTTTGAAGAATGCTTTGAATTGTTGTATGCGCATTCCCATCCAATTCATTAACTTAAGGAGAACTTGAAGGTTAATTTAAGCGAACCTAATTAACTTGGGGTGTTGAGCTTCATAACTTATCGAAAGAACAACTGAAAATTGGTTTGTATGCAAGTGTGTCATGTGTGGAGAAGAACCCTCTAGCTAGCCTTCCATCCATAAGTTTCATCCAAAATCGTTTTTACAATCTGTTTTAATTACAAAGTTTGTGTCTTGTTTTCAATTTCGTCAAAACCAAATCCCCCTTTATTTTGAAGTGTTAAATTAGTTAGAATCTGTTTTGATTTGTGTTTTTAAGTGTTTTGATTCAAGTTAAAACCCAAATTCGTCCAATTTGGTGCTTGTGTCCAAAACTGCCCAGAAAGTGTTTTTAAGGCAGTTTTGAGTCTTTTGGTTGCTGTTTTGAGTCTTTTGCTTTGTTTTAGTGTTTTAAAGTTTAGTCTTGCATTCTTTGAGTCTAATTTAGTGTTTTAAACTTTGTTTTTACGTTTTTAAGTCAGTTTTCAAGTGTTTAGCAATCCCTCCTAATCCCCGGTCTAGAACGATCCCTACTTACATACTTTACTACAATTGTCAAAAGAGGGTTTAATTTGAGTGCTTAACTATTAACGTATCAACTATGCTTCAAGAACAAGGGTATGGATGGTCCTATACTAGGCTTGGTAGGGTAAAACGTGGCTAACAAAGAACATAGGCTAAAACAAGGCTCAACGGGGTTTAAACCTACAAAACATAATGTGAAGGGTAAGGCTTTTTGGCTCTAGTTTTACTAACAACTTCATCTTGTTTATGTGTTATGCTAATCAATTTTATGCTTTGAATGAAACGGGCATGAGTTCTAGTATTTGGAACTATAGTGATGAAACGCCTTCTAAGTAGCAACCAAGCAAAGAATAATGAGATCATGCAACGACTTAGAAAACAACAAATGCACAGATTTTTAACTCTCCAAAGAACGTTTTAGGCTCAAGTCTCTCAGGGTTGTAGCGTTAATTTGAGTTCCTTCCTTCAAGCATGTTACAAAAACTGATTTTTTTTTCTTTGTGATTAAACATGAATTCGTAAGTTACAACTACAACTAAGCATAAACCAAAGGCATATCCAACTTCCATCCATGTTTGTAACTTTCTTTAACAGTTATGCAATTAAAAACCAAATCCTCATCATTGTGTTGGAAGGTACCCTAAGACACAAAAACGACTCTTTTTGGTATTTTTAACACATTTTTCGATTTTTTTCAAGAATTTTCGGATTTTTCTTAAAGAACACATAAAAACACTTCAAAACACACTAAAAACACTTAAAAACAGTGAAAACAACATTAGAAGTGATAGGTGATAAAAACCCACGAATTTTGCATGAAAACACTTTGTTTACCCCCCCACACTTAAATCAAACATTGTCCTCAATGTTTCAAACATATACGCACACACAAGCAAACAAACAAACAACTAACAAACATGACACGAAATGTAAATTAAAATCAATAAAGAATAGAGTTTAGGAACATAAACACCTGGTTTTGATGCCGGATCTTCCAAGGTCTCTTTATTGAATGCATGGGTTGCCTCCCAAGAAGCGCTTGCTTTAACGTCTTCCAGCCGGACGAGACTTCCTTTTAGTCTTGGATAGGGCCCACGGCATGGAGTGGTGTGTCTTCCACGATATGCTCCTCAAAGTGCTCATAGTAGGGCTTCACACGTTGTCCATTCACCTTGAATTCTTGCCCCGTCTTGAAACTTTTAATTTGGACTGCACCATGAGGAAAAACATTAGTAACAACAAAAGGTCCTATCCACTTAGAACGTAACTTACCTGGGAATAAACGAAGGCGGGAATTGAAGAGTAGAACTTTCTGCAAGCCCTCCTAATCCCCGGCAACGGCGCCAAAATTTGATGTGAAAATTACTTAGCACACAAATTAAACCCTCTTTTTATCGATTGTAGTATTTAATGTAAGTAGGGATCGTTCTTGGCCGGGGATTAGGAGGGCTTGCTAATCTAACACAAACTGACTCAAATAGACAAAAACAACTTAAAAACGTTCAAATAGACTTTAGGGATGATGTGAATTATAGTTAAGCACACAAATTAAACCCTCTTTTTATCGATTGTAGTATTTAATGCAAGTAGGGATCGTTCTAGGCCGGGGATTAGGAGGGCTTGCTAATCTAACACAAACTGACTCAAATAGACAAAAACAACTTAAAAACGTTCAAATAGACTTAAGGGACTCAAAACAGGTTCACAAGACTCAAAACAAGCTAAAAATACTCAAAACTGCTTAAAAACACCAATTGGACAGATTCTAGACACTAGACACAACTTTGGACGAAAATTGAATTAAACTTGACTCAAAACACACGAGAATTTAAACTAAGACAGATTTTAACTAATTAGACTCAAACAAGTGAAGGGGGATTGGTTTTAAGGTGAATTTAGACTAAAACTAACAGAAACTAGGCAGATTTGGACGAATTTAGGTTTTAGGGATGGATGGTGACTTAGCTAGAGGTTTCCTTATCCACACATGAATTATATGCGTATGAATCAACTTCCAGTTATGTTTTCATTGAATTAAGAATGACAATGCCCCAGATTAACCGTGTCAATCACTAATTAATCCTCAGATTCTCCTAATTTCATTAAATTGGACGGACAACGCATCTACAACCAAATTATTCTCATCAATTTCCCTACATGACATCATAATAGAGACACAATCAGAGATCATTAAGTTCATTGAGAATCATAAGCATTGACGAGGCATTCATAACTATGACATCATGTTACTCACACCAAGAATTGAACTTAACACGATTGATCCAGCAACCTTTACTACTTGTGAACATAAGTTTGTAACGATTATGTGAAACTCACTTATATCCTAGCATCAAATTCATGCATGCAAATTAAGTGTCGACCCTCAATCAACAAACACAAATAAGTTCTAAATTAAATAGTTAAGCCAATTGCATTCATAACTCAAGAATCTGTAACTGAAACTTATTAACTCATAACGCACATAAAATCATGGTTTCAAAGTAGCCTCTAGCTAAAAACGAGTTTAGCCTCTCATAATTACAGCAAGAACAAGAGAAATTAAATTAAACATCATAAACATAAGGTAGAAAACACCTAGAACGCCCAGAACTCAGATTGGGTGCAAGCACGCTCCAAGGCTTCTTCTCCTCTCCTTCCTCCTTGCTCTGGTGCGGCACAAGTGGCTGGTGATGTGTATGGATGTATGAAGGTGGTGTGGATGGGTGGTGGGTGCGGCAAGGGGGTATGGAAGTGTATGGAATGGCAGGAAGTGTAGGGACTTGCGGCAGGATGTATGGGGAATGATTTGTGCTGTGAGATGGTGTCTTATTTGTGCGGCACACATATGTATTTATAGGGAGGAGGTAAGGCACGGCTGGAGAGGGTTTCCAAGGTAGTTTAGGAGTAGGAAATCTCAAGGAATTAGGGATAAGGGTGCGGCAAAGGGTGAGGACTTCTAGAACAAGGTCTAGGCGCCAGAAATATAGGGAATGTGAAGCACATGTTTTAATTCAGGTTTTAGCACGTTTTTAGGCTTCTAGAATCCCTAATTTAGGTGATAAGATCAGATATGAACCCCCTTATTTGGCTAAAAATATGGAAAGATAAGATAAGGTAAGGATAAGATAAGATAAGGTGATAAGGTTAGAGATAATGTTCCTTTTTTCTTGCTTCTATCTTATCTTTCTGAACTTGAATTTAATTCTCCCTCTTTCTTGGCTGATTCCAAGCCTTCCTTTCTTCAAATTCGTCCATCCTCAAGCCTCCATGTTTGCACTATCCAATCTTGGCCCAAAAATGCTCTAGAATGCTCCAAATTGCTTCTTTTTGTCACTTTGACACTTAGAACCTGAAATTGGACGAAAATAACTTTAAACACTATAATTAACATAGTTTAGCTAATTAAATGCAAGAAAACAAGCTAACTAAGTCGCATAAATATGCTCCTATCAAGGGACTCAAAACAGGTTCACAAGACTCAAAACAAGCTAAAAATACTCAAAACTGCTTAAAAACACCAATTGGACAGATTCTAGACACTAGACTTAACTTTGGACGAAAATTGAATTAAACTTGACTCAAAACACACAAAAACATAAACTAAGACAGATTTTAATGAATTAGACTCAAACAAGTGAAGGGGGATTGATTTTAAGGTGAATTTAGACTAAAACAAGCAGAAACACTAAACTAGACAGATTTGCACGAATTAGGGTTTTTGGGATGGATGGTGACTTAGCTAGAGGTTTCTTTATCCACACATGAATTATATGCATATGAATCAACTTCCAGTTACGTTTTCATTGAATTAAGAATGACAATGCCCCAGATTAACCGTGTCAATCACTAATTAACCCTCAGATTCTCCTAATTTCATTGAATTGGACGGACAACGCATCTACAACCAAATTATTCTCATCAATTTCCCTACATGACATCATAATAGAGACACAATCAGAGATCATTAAGTTCATTGAGAATCATAAGCATTGACGAGGCATTCATAACTATGACATCATGTTACTCACACCAAGAATTGAACTTAACACGATTGATCCAGCAACCTTTACTACTTGTGAACATAAGTTTGTAACGATTATGTGAAACTCACTTATATCCTAGCATCAAATTCATGCATGCAAATTAAGTGTCGACCCTTAACCAACAAACACAAATAAGTTCTAATTCAAACAGTTAAGCCAATTGCATTCTAATTCAATCTGTAACTGAAACTAATTCAAACACTTAGGACCTGAAATTGGACGAAAATAACTTTAAACACTATAATTAACATAGTTTAGCTAACTAAATGCAAGAAAACAAGCTAACTAAGTCGCATAAATATGCTCCTATCAAATTCCCCCACACTTAGCTTTTGCTAGTCCTCGAGCAAAACAAACAAACAAAACATAATCTAGACCTTCCAACGTTCGCCTCAGGGATTTCCAACGCACATGACAATTTAAAGATCATCACAACCATAGATTTTAGTCATCCCCACCCTCGAGCACATACTTAATCACAGTCACCATTCATTAGCTCACATTTAACCAATTAAAACAATGCTTTGAATGTAGTAACATGCCTTAGAGAATTCACTCAATTCCTTACGGTTTCACTCTTATTTTCACTCAGATTCTCTAACTACACACCCTACACTAGGTATATGTGAGAAGATTGATGTAAACATGAAAACGAACACTCACATATGTTTATAGCAAAGAAAGCAATTTCTGGAGTTATTAAGCATGTATAGATATGATCTCATGAATGGAATGTCACTACTTAGACGCGAGAACCAGGGACACCATATGCTCATACCAATCCCAAACTCTACATTATTGATCACACAACACCCAAGATAGAAGTTTAAGGGTTGTAACGGGGCTAGGGTATTGGCTAACAAAGAAAGGTAAGGAAAACAAACGTTCTTAAAGCAATAGCAAGCAAAGCAATGAATATGACACTTAGAACTCCCTTTTGAATGCAGCCACAAACTTTGACACACTAGGGGAAGAATCCTACATATTTAGGGCCGAATTCAACTTTTTTGGACCCTTTCTTCAACAATCAACACTTGTGAGCTTATTCTCACTTATTTTGAGCACTTTTCACACTTTTTCACATACTTTTCTTTTTCTCACGAATTTTTCTTCTTTTTTTTTTTCTCTTTTCTAACCCGTGCCCCTTTTGATACCTTGGCACACTCATATACTTGTAACCCTTCCCCCACACTTATTTGCTGCCCAATAATAAACCTCGGGAATTCACTCTAGGTCATGCTTCACTACACCTTAAGAACAAGGGTAAGGATGGTCCTATTCTAGGCTAGGTAAGGATGATGTGGGTTAACAAAGAACATAGGCTAAACGAGGCTCAACGGGGTTAATCCTACAAAACATTATGCACAGGGGTAAGGCTTTTTGGCTCTAGTTCACTACACAACTTCATCTTGTTTATGTGTTATGCAATTCAATTTTATGCTTTGAATGAAACGAATATGAGTTCTAGTATTTGGAACTATATGATGAAACGCCTTCTAAGTAGCAACCAAGCAAAGAATAATGAGATCATGCAACGACTTTAGAAAACAATAAATGCACAGATTATTAACTCTCCAAATAACGTTTTAGGCTCAAGTCTCTTAGGGTTGTAGCGTTAGTTTGAGTTTCTTCCTTCAAGCATGTTACAAAAAACTGATTTTTTCCTTTTTGATTAGACATGAATTCATGAATTATAACCACAATCAAGCATAAACCAAAGAGTAAATCAAACTTCCATCCATGTTTAAAACTCTCTTTAACAGTCATGCAATTAAAAACCGAATCCTCATCATTGTGTTGGAAGGTACCCTAAGACACAAACAAACACACAAAAACAACTCTTTTTTTTTTGGGTTTTTCAAAACAATTTTTCAAATTTTTATGAGATTTTCGGATTTTTATGTCGAGATACACTAAAATGCTTCAAAACACACTAAAAACACTAAAAAACAGTGAAAACAACATTAGAAGTGATAGGTGATAAAATCCCACGAATTTTGCATAAAAATACTTTGTTTACCCCCCACACTTAAATCAAACATTGTCCTCAATGTTTCAAACAAAACTCCCACAAAACACACTGCAAATAACACGCTAACTAACATGACACTAATATGGCAAAGTAAATGCAATAAGGAGTAGAGTTAGGAACGCAAATCTGGGTTTGAGCCGGTTGTTCCTAGGTCTTCTTTATTCAAATGCATGGGTTGCCTCCCAAGAAGCGCTTGCTTTTACGTCTTCCAGCTGGATGATACTTCCATTTAAACTCCCCTAGGTCCCACGGCATGGAATTGATCTTTGAATGGACGGCGATACTTGAAATGATCCGGTAATCGTCTAAACTCAAGAGTGGGTGCCTGAATCATTAACAACATGTTAGCATAAAACGAATTTGAAATTCGGGGAGGTGGCTTACCTTTGTGCTCTAACACGAATTCAAGAACAAACACTCCTTCAAAAGATTTAGGATTAGAGAGGTCGGCCAGATTGGGTGGTTTTAGTGTTGTGACTTGTCCCGTGTCATAAAATCTAACTTCTTCGGGAATTGCTGTCTCAAGTACATCTTCTTCGGCGAATTCTAGACATTCCCCAGCCACTTCTTTCTCTTGAATGTTTGGAAAGGTTTCAAAGATGCCTTTCTCACCCTCTTCTTCCTTGGATTGCATGAACCTGCAAGGAATAGGGATATTTGGCGGAACGGGGTCAGAAAGAATTGAATCTGGAACTACATTACCTGAATTGGATGGTGGAGGAGCCTTAAAGGGCTGCGGCAAGACTTCTTCCAAGCTTGTCGTGGCATTGTCTTCCTCCTCTTCTTCAAGTAGCAACTGCTCGTCCTCCTCTTGGCTTGGTATGGACGTTGAGCTGGAGAGTTCACTTTGCGCTTGAATTTGCCCTATGAATTCTACGATCTCTCCCATTTGATTCTTCAATTCGCCCAACTCCTTGGCTCTATTTTCTAATCTTTGGTTTTGATTTTGTACTTTCTGCGCCAAAGAAGTTAGTAATTGAATAGTTTGATCATTATCCATGGACGAACCTGAATTTGGTTGGATTTGTGGTGGCTGCATCGGTCTTGAATAGAACTCCTCATATGGCTGCCAATAACCGTTTTGTGGAGTCTCCTTGGCTTGAGTTTGTGAGCCCTGCATCAACGAAATTAGTTCGTCAAGAATTTGAGTACAATTTATTGACGAACCTGAGTTTGGTTGGAATTGTTGCGGGGGAGACATAGGCGCTGAATAGAACTCCTCATAGGGCTGCCAATATGCTTCATGTTGACCTTGTTGGGGTTCCCACCACATAGAATTTGAATGATCAACCCAATCTGAATTGTACGTGTTGGAAAACAAGTCGTTTCTCGATTGATTAGGGCTTTGATAACCCCAGGTATCGACATTCTCCCAACCTCTTTGTGGACGTTCATGGGCTCGATCTCCTTGCACACCATATCCAGGGGCACTTTGCATTGTGGTCCTTTCGATGTGCTGTGACAATAGAGAAGTAAGATTCGCTATTTGAGCTTGAATATTAGCAATTGTCATGTCTTGCTTCTCTAGTACCTAAAATCAAAGAAAGAAAACTAAATCAAATATCAAAAGTAAAATAAACAAAACAAAACAGAAACTAAAAAGAAAAGACACGAAAAGAAACAAAGGGGAAACAATGGGGGATTAGCAAAGTTGCTAATCCCCGGCAACGGCGCCAAAATTTGATGTGAATTATAGTTAAGCACACAAATTAAACCCTCTTTTTATCGATTGTAGTATTTAATGCAAGTAGGGATCGTTCTAGGCCGGGGATTAGGAGGGCTTGCTAATCTAACACAAACTGACTCAAATAGACAAACACAACTTAAAAACGTTCAAATAGACTTAAGGGACTCAAAACAGGTTCACAAGACTCAAAACAAGCTAAAAATACTCAAAACTGCTTAAAAACACCAATTGGACAGATTCTAGACACTAGACACAACTTTGGACGAAAATTGAATTAAACTTGACTCAAAACACATGAGAATTTAAACTAAGACAGATTTTAACTAATTAGACTCAAACAAGTGAAGGGGGATTGGTTTTAAGGTGAATTTAGACTAAAACTAACAGAAACTAGAAACTAGGCAGATTTGGACGAATTTAGGTTTTAGGGATGGATGGTGACTTAGCTAGAGGTTTCCTTATCCACACATGAATTATATGCGTATGAATCAACTTCCAGTTACGTTTTCATTGAATTAAGAATGACAATGCCCCAGATTAACCGTGTCAATCACTAATTAATCCTCAGATTCTCCTAATTTCATTAAATTGGACGGACAACGCATCTACAACCAAATTATTCTCATCAATTTCCCTACATGACATCATAATAGAGACATAATCAGAGATCATTAAGTTCATTGAGAATCATAAGCATTGACGAGGCATTCATAACTATGACATCATGTTACTCACACCAAGAATTGAACTTAACACGATTGATCCAGCAACCTTTACTACTTGTGAACATAAGTTTGTAACGATTATGTGAAACTCACTTATATCCTAGCATCAAATTCATGCATGCAAATTAAGTGTCGACCCTCAACAACAAACACAAATAAGTTCTAAATTAAATAGTTAAGCCAATTGCATTCATAACTCAAGAATCTGTAACTGAAACTTATTAACTCAAACGCACATAAAATCATGGTTTCAAAGTAGCCTCTAGCTAAAAACGAGTTTAGCCTCTCATAATTACAGCAAGAACAAGAGAAATTAAATTAAACATCATAAACATAAGGTAGAAAACACCTAGAACGCCCAGAACTCAGATTGGGTGCAAGCACGCTCCAAGGCTTCTTCTCCTCTCCTTCCTCCTTGCTCTGGTGCGGCACAAGTGGCTGGTGATGTGTATGGATGTATGAAGGTGGTGTGGATGGGTGGTGGGTGCGGCAAGGGGGTATGGAAGTGTATGGAATGGCAGGAAGTGTAGGGACTTGCGGCAGGATGTATGGGGAATGATTTGTGCTGTGAGATGGTGTCTTATTTGTGCGGCACACATATGTATTTATAGGGAGGAGGTAAGGCACGGCTGGAGAGGGTTTCCAAGGTAGTTTAGGAGTAGGAAATCTCAAGGAATTAGGGATAAGGGTGCGGCAAAGGGTGAGGACTTCTAGAACAAGGTCTAGGCGCCAGAAATATAGGGAATGTGAAGCACATGTTTTAATTCAGGTTTTAGCACGTTTTTAGGCTTCTAGAATCCCTAATTTAGGTGATAAGATCAGATATGAACCCCCTTATTTGGCTAAAAATATGGAAAGATAAGATAAGGTAAGGATAAGATAAGATAAGGTGATAAGGTTAGAGATAATGTTCCTTTTTTCTTGCTTCTATCTTATCTTTCTGAACTTGAATTTAATTCTCCCTCTTTCTTGGCTGATTCCAAGCCTTCCTTTCTTCAAATTCGTCCATCCTCAAGCCTCCATGTTTGCACTATCCAATCTTGGCCCAAAAATGCTCTAGAATGCTCCAAATTGCTTCTTTTTGTCACTTTGACACTTAGAACCTGAAATTGGACGAAAATAACTTTAAACACTATAATTAACATAGTTTAGCTAATTAAATGCAAGAAAACAAGCTAACTAAGTCGCATAAATATGCTCCTATCAAGGGACTCAAAACAGGTTCACAAGACTCAAAACAAGCTAAAAATACTCAAAACTGCTTAAAAACACCAATTGGACAGATTCTAGACACTAGACTTAACTTTGGACGAAAATTGAATTAAACTTGACTCAAAACACACAAAAACATAAACTAAGACAGATTTTAATGAATTAGACTCAAACAAGTGAAGGGGGATTGATTTTAAGGTGAATTTAGACTAAAACAAGCAGAAACACTAAACTAGACAGATTTGCACGAATTAGGGTTTTTGGGATGGATGGTGACTTAGCTAGAGGTTTCTTTATCCACACATGAATTATATGCATATGAATCAACTTCCAGTTACGTTTTCATTGAATTAAGAATGACAATGCCCCAGATTAACCGTGTCAATCACTAATTAACCCTCAGATTCTCCTAATTTCATTGAATTGGACGGACAACGCATCTACAACCAAATTATTCTCATCAATTTCCCTACATGACATCATAATAGAGACACAATCAGAGATCATTAAGTTCATTGAGAATCATAAGCATTGACGAGGCATTCATAACTATGACATCATGTTACTCACACCAAGAATTGAACTTAACACGATTGATCCAGCAACCTTTACTACTTGTGAACATAAGTTTGTAACGATTATGTGAAACTCACTTATATCCTAGCATCAAATTCATGCATGCAAATTAAGTGTCGACCCTTAACCAACAAACACAAATAAGTTCTAATTCAAACAGTTAAGCCAATTGCATTCTAATTCAATCTGTAACTGAAACTAATTCAAACACTTAGGACCTGAAATTGGACGAAAATAACTTTAAACACTATAATTAACATAGTTTAGCTAACTAAATGCAAGAAAACAAGCTAACTAAGTCGCATAAATATGCTCCTATCAAATTCCCCCACACTTAGCTTTTGCTAGTCCTCGAGCAAAACAAACAAACAAAACATAATCTAGACCTTCCAACGTTCGCCTCAGGGATTTCCAACGCACATGACAATTTAAAGATCATCACAACCATAGATTTTAGTCATCCCCACCCTCGAGCACATACTTAATCACAGTCACCATTCATTAGCTCACATTTAACCAATTAAAACAATGCTTTGAATGTAGTAACATGCCTTAGAGAATTCACTCAATTCCTTACGGTTTCACTCTTATTTTCACTCAGATTCTCTAACTACACACCCTACACTAGGTATATGTGAGAAGATTGATGTAAACATGAAAACGAACACTCACATATGTTTATAGCAAAGAAAGCAATTTCTGGAGTTATTAAGCATGTATAGATATGATCTCATGAATGGAATGTCACTACTTAGACGCGAGAACCAGGGACACCATATGCTCATACCAATCCCAAACTCTACATTATTGATCACACAACACCCAAGATAGAAGTTTAAGGGTTGTAACGGGGCTAGGGTATTGGCTAACAAAGAAAGGTAAGGAAAACAAACGTTCTTAAAGCAATAGCAAGCAAAGCAATGAATATGACACTTAGAACTCCCTTTTGAATGCAGCCACAAACTTTGACACACTAGGGGAAGAATCCTACATATTTAGGGCCGAATTCAACTTTTTTGGACCCTTTCTTCAACAATCAACACTTGTGAGCTTATTCTCACTTATTTTGAGCACTTTTCACACTTTTTCACATACTTTTCTTTTTCTCACGAATTTTTCTTCTTTTTTTTTTTCTCTTTTCTAACCCGTGCCCCTTTTGATACCTTGGCACACTCATATACTTGTAACCCTTCCCCCACACTTATTTGCTGCCCAATAATAAACCTCGGGAATTCACTCTAGGTCATGCTTCACTACACCTTAAGAACAAGGGTAAGGATGGTCCTATTCTAGGCTAGGTAAGGATGATGTGGGTTAACAAAGAACATAGGCTAAACGAGGCTCAACGGGGTTAATCCTACAAAACATTATGCACAGGGGTAAGGCTTTTTGGCTCTAGTTCACTACACAACTTCATCTTGTTTATGTGTTATGCAATTCAATTTTATGCTTTGAATGAAACGAATATGAGTTCTAGTATTTGGAACTATATGATGAAACGCCTTCTAAGTAGCAACCAAGCAAAGAATAATGAGATCATGCAACGACTTTAGAAAACAATAAATGCACAGATTATTAACTCTCCAAATAACGTTTTAGGCTCAAGTCTCTTAGGGTTGTAGCGTTAGTTTGAGTTTCTTCCTTCAAGCATGTTACAAAAAACTGATTTTTTCCTTTTTGATTAGACATGAATTCATGAATTATAACCACAATCAAGCATAAACCAAAGAGTAAATCAAACTTCCATCCATGTTTAAAACTCTCTTTAACAGTCATGCAATTAAAAACCGAATCCTCATCATTGTGTTGGAAGGTACCCTAAGACACAAACAAACACACAAAAACAACTCTTTTTTTTTTGGGTTTTTCAAAACAATTTTTCAAATTTTTATGAGATTTTCGGATTTTTATGTCGAGATACACTAAAATGCTTCAAAACACACTAAAAACACTAAAAAACAGTGAAAACAACATTAGAAGTGATAGGTAATAAAATCCCACGAATTTTGCATAAAAATACTTTGTTTACCCCCCACACTTAAATCAAACATTGTCCTCAATGTTTCAAACAAAACTCCCACAAAACACACTGCAAATAACACGCTAACTAACATGACACTAATATGGCAAAGTAAATGCAATAAGGAGTAGAGTTAGGAACGCAAATCTGGGTTTGAGCCGGTTGTTCCTAGGTCTTCTTTATTCAAATGCATGGGTTGCCTCCCAAGAAGCGCTTGCTTTTACGTCTTCCAGCTGGATGATACTTCCATTTAAACTCCCCTAGGTCCCACGGCATGGAATTGATCTTTGAATGGACGGCGATACTTGAAATGATCCGGTAATCGTCTAAACTCAAGAGTGGGTGCCTGAATCATTAACAACATGTTAGCATAAAACGAATTTGAAATTCGGGGAGGTGGCTTACCTTTGTGCTCTAACACGAATTCAAGAACAAACACTCCTTCAAAAGATTTAGGATTAGAGAGGTCGGCCAGATTGGGTGGTTTTAGTGTTGTGACTTGTCCCGTGTCATAAAATCTAACTTCTTCGGGAATTGCTGTCTCAAGTACATCTTCTTCGGCGAATTCTAGACATTCCCCAGCCACTTCTTTCTCTTGAATGTTTGGAAAGGTTTCAAAGATGCCTTTCTCACCCTCTTCTTCCTTGGATTGCATGAACCTGCAAGGAATAGGGATATTTGGCGGAACAGGGTCAGAAAGAATTGAATCTGGAACTACATTACCTGAATTGGATGGTGGAGGAGCCTTAAAGGGCTGCGGCAAGACTTCTTCCAAGCTTGTCGTGGCATTGTCTTCCTCCTCTTCTTCAAGTAGCAACTGCTCGTCCTCCTCTTGGCTTGGTATGGACGTTGAGCTGGAGAGTTCACTTTGCGCTTGAATTTGCCCTATGAATTCTACGATCTCTCCCATTTGATTCTTCAATTCGCCCAACTCCTTGGCTCTATTTTCTAATCTTTGGTTTTGATTTTGTACTTTCTGCGCCAAAGAAGTTAGTAATTGAATAGTTTGATCATTATCCATGGACGAACCTGAATTTGGTTGGATTTGTGGTGGCTGCATCGGTCTTGAATAGAACTCCTCATATGGCTGCCAATAACCGTTTTGTGGAGTCTCCTTGGCTTGAGTTTGTGAGCCCTGCATCAACGAAATTAGTTCGTCAAGAATTTGAGTACAATTTATTGACGAACCTGAGTTTGGTTGGAATTGTTGCGGGGGAGACATAGGCGCTGAATAGAACTCCTCATAGGGCTGCCAATATGCTTCATGTTGAACTCGAAGAGATTAGACACGAGGCGTATGAGAATGCACGCATTTACAAGGACAAGACCAAGGCATATCATGATAAGATGCTTCGCACCAAGACTTTCTCCAAGGGACAGAAAGTGCTTCTCTTTGACTCTCGACTTCGGTTATTCCCCGGTAAGTTACGTTCTAAGTGGATTGGACCTTTTGTTGTTACTAATGTCTTTCCTCATGGTGCAGTCCAAGTCCAAAGCTTGAAAACCGGACATGAATTCAAGGTGAATGGGCATCGTTTGAAGCCCTATTACGACCTGTTCGAGGAGCATGTGGTGGAAGAGACAACTCTCCATGCCGTGGGCTCCAATGGTGTTTGAAAGATGGAGTTCTTCGTCCGGCTGCAAGACGTTAAAGCAAGCGCTTCGTGGGAGGCAACCCATGCCAATAAAGACACCTAGAATCGGCTCTACATCCAGATTTGCTTTCTTTCAACCTTTCTCCTTGCTGCCCTTATCTATCTATGTCTCTTTGTTGGTTGTTTAATTGTTTTTATGTGAGTTTATGTTTGAAACATTGAGGACAATGTTTGATTTAAGTGTGGGGGGGTAAACAATCTGTTTTTGCCTGAATTTCGTGGGTTTTATCACCCATAACTTGCAATGTTGTTTCTCACTGTTTTTAGTGTTTTTTAGTGTGTTTTGAGCAGTTTTTATGCATGTTGAAGAAAAAATCCGAAAATTTCTTAAAAATTTGAAAAAATTGTTTTGAAAAAGCCAAAAAGAGTTGTTTTGTGTGTTTGTTTGTGTCTTAGGGTACCTTCCAACACAATGATGAGGATTTGGTTTTTAATTGCATGACTGTTAATGAGAGTTATAAACATGGATGGAAGTTTGATATACCTTTGGTTTATGCTTGGTTGTCGTTGTAGCTTATGAATTCACATGTAATCAGAAAGAAAAAAATCAGTTTTTGTAACATGCTTGAAGGAAAGAACTCAACTTAACGCTACAACCTTGAGAGACTTGAGCCTAAATGTTCTTTGGAGTGAAATAATCTGTGCATTGTTGTTTTCTAAAGTCGTTGCATGATCTCATTATTCTTTGATTGGTTACTACTTAGAAGGCGTTTCATCATTTAGTTCCAAATGCTAGAACTCATATCCGTTTCATTCAAAGCATGATGTTGATTTGCATAACACACAAACAAGATGAAGTTGTGTAGTGAACCAAGAGCCAAACAGCCATTCCCATGCATTGTGTTTAGGTTTAACCCCGTTGAGCCTCGTTTAGCCTATTTTCTTTCTTAACCCACATCATCCTCACCTAGCCTAGAATAGGACCATCCAATCCCTTGTTCTTGAAGCATAGTAAAGCATGACTTAGAGGAATTCCTTTTGAGTAGTTGTGTGCAGAAAACAAGTGTGGGGGAAAGAATTTGTGTGTGTATGCCAAAGTGCACGGGTAGAGAGAAAAGAAAAGAAGAAATTTCGTATGAAAAAGAAAAGAGAAAAGAAAAAGTGTGAAAAGAATGAAAAATAGTTGAAGAATATGAGAAAAAGAGTTCCAAAGTGTTGATTGTTGAAGAAAGGGTCCAAAAAGTTGAATTAGGCCCTAAATGTTGAATAAATCTTCCCTTGTGTTTAAAAGTTGATTTCTGCACTCTAAATTGAATTCTAAGTGTCAATTTCATTACTTTGCTTACTATTGCTTAAAGAACGTTTGTTTATCCTTACCTTTCTTTCTTAACCAATACCCTAGCCCCGTTACAACCCTTAACTTCAATCTTGAGTGTTGTGTGTTTCAATTTGTGGAGTTTGGGATTGGTATGAGCATATGGTGTCACTGGTTCTCGCGTCTAAGTAGTAGCACTCCATTCATGAGATCATATTCATTCATAACTACAGAAAATGCTTTCTTTGCTATAAACATATGTGAGTATTCGTTTTCATGATTACATCAATCTTCTCACATATACTTAGTGTAGGGTGTGTAGTCAGAAATTCTGAGTGAAAATAGAGAGTATCTTGTAAGGAATTGAGCTAATTCTCTAAGGCATGTTACTACATTCAAATCGTTGTTTTAATTGGTTAAATGTGAACTAGTAAGTGGTGACTATGATTAAGTATGCGCTTAAGTGTAAAGATGACTAAAATCTGTGGGAATGATGATCTTTGACATGTCATGTGCGTTGGAAATCCCTGAGGTAAATGTTGGAAGGTCTAGAGTGTGTTTGTTTGTTTTGTTTGTTTTGTTCTTTCGTTTTGCTCGAGGACTAGCAAAAGCTAAGTGTGGGGGAATTTGATAGGAGCATATTTATGCGACTTAGTATGCTTGTTCTCATGCATTTACGTTGTTATTTCTTAGTTATTTTAGTGTTTTGAGTTAGTTTCGTGTGTTTGTAGGTTTAAAGGGCCTACGAAGCAATAAGGAGTATTTTGGAGCCTTTTGGAGCAAAGTTGGGCTTGGAATGAATCTCACATGCTTGGAGCAAAAGGAATGGACGAAATTGAAGACTTGAAGAGGTTAGGATTCCTAATCAACGAAGGATTCCTAATCAACGAAGGATTCCTAATCAACAAAGGATTCCTACTCAAATGAGGATTCCTAGAAGAAAGAGGATTCCTACTTGGAATAGGAAAGTTAAGCCTAAGTTTCCTATTTTGGTTGCCAAATTTCCTTAAGTTCCAGCCACAAAGCTTGGGCCCTAAAGACTTTTGGACACTTAATTCCCCATCCTAAGGCCTTGCCGCACCAATCCCTCCTCTCACACATTCTTGCCGCACAAAAAGTCCACATTCCCCTTTTAAATTCACCCAAAATCAGCAAGGAGAGGACATTCCTCTTCCTTGCCGTGAAAGATAGCCTATTTCCCTTTAGTTTCTGCCCTAGCCGCAAGTCCCTTACCCTTTCCTTTAATTTTCTGACCTTGGGCCTTATTTCCTCTAAGTTTTGGATTTAATTCTCTAACTTAAATTGATTTCTGAGCCTTGTTACCCAAAACCCTTTAAATATACATCTCTGCCGCACCCTCTACCATCATTCATTCACCATCCAAACATTCAGCCACAACCATTCACCCACAACCATTCTCTGCCGCAGCCATCACCCTTCCCTACCCTTTGCCGCAGCCCTCCACCACCTTAACCATCCATCCCTTTACCCAAAACACATCGATCCTAACCCTTAGCCATTAGTGCCGCAGCAAGGTGGAGAAGAAGAGTGCTTTGGAGTTCCAAAGATTGCAGATTGAAGACTCTAGGTGTAATTCGTTCTTCTTTTCAATGTCTACTTCTTTATTCTCTGATTTTGTTGTAGTCATGAGTGGCTAAACCCCTAATTAGCTAGGGGGAAGTTTGAAGCCATGGACATGCTTGAGATATGAATTGATTTCTTCCAGTTGTGATTTAATAAGTTGTGAATGCAATTCGATTAACTGTTTTATTCATAACTTGTTCTTGTTTGTTGATTAATGATGCATACTTAGTTTTCATGCATGAACTTGATGCTAGAATATAAATGAGTTTCACCTAATCGTTACAAGTTTATATTCATAAGTAGTGAAGGTTGCTTGTCACAATCGCGTTAATTGAGTTCTTGGCAAACGTATCATGCATTCATAGTTACGAATGTCTCGCCAACACTTATGATTTTCATGAAACTTAATGATTTCTGATTGTATCTCTAATATGCATTCATGTGGAGGACTTTTGGAGAATAATTTGGATTGTTGTATGCATTCATCCAATTCAATGATATAAGGAAAATCTGAGGGTTAATTTGTGCATCACGGTTAATTTGGGGTGTTGGGCTTCATAATTTATCGAAAAGCAATTGGAAATCGATTCGTATACAAGTCTGTCATGTGTGGATAATGGACCTCTAGCTAATCCATCAACCATCTGAGTTCCAAACGTTTTTAACATTGTTTGCTCTAGAATTTGCCTAGTTTACATTCTGTTTGTTTTAGCTTTAAATTCGTCCAAATCAAAACCCCCCATTTACTTTCTTGTTCTAAAGTGTCTTAAATATGTTTTGCTCATGTTTTAAGTGTTTTTGAGTCAAACCAAACTCATATTTTCGTCCAAAGTTCATTTAAGGTCAGAAACTGCCTAACTAGTGTTTTTAGGCAGTTTTGAGTGTTTTCAGCCCGTTTTGAGTCTTTTGAACTTGTTTTGAGTCTTGTGAGTCTTTCCTTACGTTTTTAACTTTGTTTTTATGTTTTAGAGTCAGTTTAGAGGTTTTAGCAAGCCCTCCTAATCCCCGGTCCAGAACGATCCCTACTTGCATCTATACTACAATCTACAACAAGAGGGTTAATTTGAGTGCTTAACTATTTTCACATCACTCTCCCATCCACCATTCTCAATCAATTGTGGGCACTTTTCAGAAGCATGTCCTTGGATAGAACACACACCACACACACTTGGTC
This sequence comes from Cotoneaster glaucophyllus, assembly GCA_036320875.1. Classification (NCBI taxonomy): domain Eukaryota; kingdom Viridiplantae; phylum Streptophyta; class Magnoliopsida; order Rosales; family Rosaceae; genus Cotoneaster; species Cotoneaster glaucophyllus. Next base: position 14,963 of record JAVVNS010000045.1, on the reverse strand, counting down.
CTTGCACCCTCATTCCTTCGGCCATCTGAGACACAATGGAAGTAAGATTAGCTAATTGTGAGTGAATGTCGGATGTGGAACTTACCTCATGCACTTGCTGCCGTGGGGTGCCTCTTTGCCCAACACCTTCATATTGTTGAGCGTTCAACGCTCGGTTAGCAATCAAGATCTTGGCAGCCGTGGGTGTCTTGTCCACCAAAGCTCCACCCGCTGAGGCATCTAGCATTTGGCGTTCAATTGGTAGAAGCCCCTCGTAGAAATATTGAAGAAGAAGCTCCTCCTTCATTTGGTGCTGTGGACATGAAGCAACAAGCGATTTAAAACGTTCATAATAAGTAGGAAAAGATTCACCTTCATCTTGCTGAATTCCACTAATCCTTTTGCGTAAAAGAATGACTCGAGAAGTTGGGAAGAACTTCTCCAAAAACGCCCGTTTCATGCTCTCCCAAGATGTAACAGTTCCGGGAGCTAATTCAAACAACCAATCTTTGGCTTTGTCCATTAAAGAGAATGGAAAAGCCTTCATCTTCAATATGCTTCCGTCGACGTTGACAGGAGTCATGCTTGAACACACCACTTCGAACTCTTTCAAGTGCTTGTTTGGGTCCTCCATGGACAACCCATGGTATTTTGGAATGTGGTGTAGCAAACTTGACTTCAACTCGAACTCCTCGGTCTTGCCTTGAGCAGCCGTGGGGTATTGGATGCATAGGGGTGTTGCATTGCCAACACCCGAGGCAGAAAGCTCTTTGATGGTTCGATTGTCCGCTGCCATGATTGGTACTTCTTCCTCTCTCTGTGCCGTGGCCTCCTCTTCCTCTTCTAGTACTGGTTCTTCAAGGTCAGGTTCAAGGCTAGGTGGATTGGGCACTTGTTGATTCTTATTCCTTCTCAAATTGCGCTCAAAATCGTCGTCGAAGTCCAAAATATTCTCACGAATAGGTTGGGATCTTCGTGTCATAAACTAGTACCTAAAAAAAAACAAGAAAACAAACTAGAATCAGTAACTAAACTAAAACACACGAAAATAAACAAAAAGAAACAACGGGGGATTAGCAAAGTTGCTAATCCCCGGCAACGGCGCCAAAATTTGATGCGAAAATAGTTAAGCACTCAAATTAAACCCTCTTTTGACAATTGTAGTAAAGTATGTAAGTAGGGATCGTTCTAGACCGGGGATTAGGAGGGATTGCTAAACACTTGAAAACTGACTTAAAAACGTAAAAACAAAGTTTAAAACACTAAATTAGACTCAAAGAATGCAAGACTAAACTTTAAAACACTAAAACAAAGCAAAAGACTCAAAACAGCAACCAAAAGACTCAAAACTGCCTTAAAAACACTTTCTGGGCAGTTTTGGACACAAGCACCAAATTGGACGAATTTGGGTTTTAACTTGAATCAAAACACTTAAAAACACAAATCAAAACAGATTCTAACTAATTTAACACTTCAAAATAAAGGGGGATTTGGTTTTGACGAAATTGAAAACAAGACACAAACTTTGTAATTAAAACAGATTGTAAAAACGATTTTGGATGAAACTTATGGATGGAAGGCTAGCTAGAGGGTTCTTCTCCACACATGACACACTTGCATACAAACCAATTTTCAGTTGTTCTTTCGATAAGTTATGAAGCTCAACACCCCAAGTTAATTAGGTTCGCTTAAATTAACCTTCAAGTTCTCCTTAAGTTAATGAATTGGATGGGAATGCGCATACAACAATTCAAAGCATTCTTCAAAAGTTCCTTACGTGAAAAGCACAACAAAGATACAATCAAAGATCATTAAGCAACATGAGAACTATAAGTGTTGACGAGGCCTTCGTTACTATGATGAGCATGAAACTAATGCCAAGAATTCATTTAACGCGATCGTTTATAAGCGACCTTCACTACTTGTGAAATATAAGGTTGTAACTATTAGGTGAAACTCCCTTATACTCTAGCATCATATTCATGCATGAAAACTAAGCGTGCACTCTCAATCAACATACACAAATAAGTTATCCATCAAGCAGTTAAACGAATTGAACTCATAACTTATGAAATCACAACCAAAGGTAATTAATTCATATTGCAAGTATGTACATGGTTTCGAATCACCCCCTAACTAAGGGGGGTTTAGTTCCTCATACTCACAACACAAAGAATATAAAGTTTAGACATTGAAAACAAAAGAAAGAAAACACCTAAACGCTCCAGCGATTCAAAGTGAACAGCAAGCACGTCCAAGAACTCTCCTTCCCTTCCTTGATTGCGGCACAAAGTTTGATGATGGAATTTGGGGGTTATGGATGGTGTAGGATGCTGGAATTGTGTTTAGGATGGATGTAGGGTGCGGCAAGGATGGTTTTTGGTCAGAAACTATGGTGTTTTGTGAAGGATGGTGGCTGCAGAGAATGGGTGAAGTTTTCTGGCGTGAATGGTAGTGAATGGATGATTTGTGGCTGCAACAAGGGGGTTTATTTAAAGGAAATCAGGAATTAAAACCCTAGGTTGATTTAGGTAATCAGAAATTAAGTCAAAAGCAGAAAGAAATAGGAAATCAAATCAGAAAACTTAAAGGAAATTGGCTAAGAATTGCGGCAAGGATTTAAAACAAATTAGGAATGTGCTTTAATTCAGAGAATAGGAAAGAAAGAGATCCCTTGCACGGCAAGGAAGGGGAAACCTCTAGGGGATGCGGCACATGTGTTTAGGTGGTCTAGAACCTGCGGTTTGTGTCCTAAAATGCATATGAGGCCTTCAAAGTTGCTGGAACATAAGGACATTTAAGTTTAGGAAAAATCAAACCAAAATAGGAAACCTTGGCTTAACTTTCCTACTTCAAGTAGGAATCCTTGTGCAATTAGGAATCCTTGTCCTTCTAGGAATCCTCATTTGAGTAGGAATCCTCTTTCTTCTAGGAATCCATCTTCAATTAGGAATCCTTCGTTGATTAGGAATCCTTCGTTGATTAGGAATCCTAACCTCTTCAAGTCTTCAATTTCGTCCATTCCTTTTGCTCCAAGCATGTGAGATTCATTCCAAGCCCAACTTTGCTCCAAAAGGCTCCAAAATGCTCCAAAATGCACCTTATTGCTTCGTAGGCCCTTTAAACCTACAAACACACGAAACTAACTCAAAATACTAAAATAGCTAAGAATAAACAACGTAAATGCATGAAAACAAGCATACTAAGTCGCATGAATATGCTCCTATCAATGTTCTAAACCGTGTCAAATGCACGCTCGTTTTATCCCACGAATGCTTAAAACAGTGCAAATACACTCCAAATCGGAAAATAGTGCACTTTTGATTCCAAATAAGCATTTGATCTTTTGAGAACTCATTCTTAACGTCTTATTAGAGTGTTTTATGTGTTTATATGCATATGTTCTAAACCGTGTCAAATGCACGCTCGTTTTATCCCACGAATGCTTAAAACAGTGCAAATACACTCCAAATCGGAAAATAGTCCACTTTTGATTCCAAATAAGCATTTGATCTTTTGAGAACTCATTCTTTACGTCTTATTAGCGTATTCTACATGTTTATATGCAAAAGTGCCGAACCGTGTGAAACGGACGATCGTTTTATCCCACGAATGCTTAAACAGTGCAAATACACTCCAAATCGGAAAATAGTGCACTTTTGATTCCAAATAAGCATTTGATCTTTTGAGAACTCATTCTTAACGTCTTATTAGCGTATTCTACATGTTTATATGCAAAAGTGCCGAAGCGTGTGAAACGGACGATCGTTTTATCCCACGAATGCTTAAAACAGTGCAAATACATTCCAAATCGGAAAATAGTGCACTTTTGATTTCAAATAAGCATTTGATCTTTTGAGAACTCATTCTTAACGTCTTATTAGAGTGTTTTATGTGTTTATATGCATATGTTCTAAACCGTGTCAAATGCACGCTCGTTTTATCCCACGAATGCTTAAAACAGTGCAAATACACTCCAAATCGGAAAATAGTGCACTTTTGATTCCAAAGAAGCATTTGATCTTTTGAGAACTCATTCTTAACGTCTTATTAGAGTGTTTTATGTGTTTATATGCATATGTTCTAAACCGTGTCAAATGCACGCTCGTTTTATCCCACGAATGCTTAAAACAGTGCAAATACACTCCAAATCGGAAAATAGTGCACTTTTGATTCCAAATAAGCATTTGATCTTTTGAGAACTCATTCTTAACGTCATATTAGCATGTTTTATGAGTTTATATGCATAAGTTATAAACCGTGTCAAATGCACGCTCGTTTTATCCCACGAATGCTTAAACAGTGCAAATACACTCCAAATCGGAAAATAGTGCACTTTTGATTCCAAATAAGCATTTGATCTTTTGAGAACTCATTCTTAACGTCTTATTAGCGTATTCTACATGTTTATATGCAAAAGTGCCGAAGCGTGTGAAACGGACGATCGTTTTATCCCACGAATGCTTAAAACAGTGCAAATACACTCCAAATCGGAAAATAGTGCACTTTTGATTCCAAATAAGCATTTGATCTTTTGAGAACTCATTCTTAACGTCTTATTAGAGTGTTTTATGTGTTTATATGCATATGTTCTAAACCGTGTCAAATGCACGCTCGTTTTATCCGTGCAAATACACTCCAAATCGGAAAATAGTGCACTTTTGATTCCAAATAAGCATTTGATCTTTTGAGAACTCATTCTTAACGTCTTATTAGAGTGTTTTATGTGTTTATATGCATATGTTCTAAACCGTGTCAAATGCACGCTCGTTTTATCCCACGAATGCTTAAAACAGTGCAAATACACTCCAAATCGGAAAATAGTGCACTTTTGATTCCAAATATGCATTTGATCTTTTGAGAACTCATTCTTAACGTCATATTAGCATGTTTTATGAGTTTATATGCATAAGTTATAAACCGTGTCAAATGCACGCTCGTTTTATCCCACGAATGCTTAAACAGTGCAAATACACCCCAAATCGGAAAATAGTGCACTTTTGATTCCAAATAAGCATTTGATCTTTTGAGAACTCATTCTTAACGTCTTATTAGAGTGTTTTATGTGTTTATATGCAAAAGTGCCGAAGCGTGTGAAACGGACGATCGTTTTATCCCACGAATGCTTAAAACAGTGCAAATACACTCCAAATCGGAAAATAGTGCACTTTTGATTCCAAATAAGCATTTGATCTTTTGAGAACTCATTCTTAACGTCTTATTAGAGTGTTTTATGTGTTTATATGCATATGTTCTAAACCGTGTCAAATGCACGCTCGTTTTATCCCACGAATGCTTAAAACAGTGCAAATACACTCCAAATCGGAAAATAGTGCACTTTTGATTCCAAATATGCATTTGACCTTTTGAGAACTCATTCTTAACGTCATATTAGCATGTTTTATGAGTTTATATGCATAAGTTATAAACCGTGTCAAATGCACGCTCGTTTTATCCCACGAATGCTTAAAACAGTGCAAATACACTCCAAATCGGAAAATAGTGCACTTTTGATTCCAAATAAGCATTTGATCTTTTGAGAGTCATTCTTAACGTCTTATTAGAGTGTTTTATGTGTTTATATGCATATGTTCTAAACTGTGTCAAATGCACGCCCGTTTTATCCCACGAATGCTTAAAACAGTGCAAATACACTCCAAATCGGAAAATAGTGCACTTTTGATTCCAAATAAGCATTTGATCTTTTGAGAACTCATTCTTAATGTCTTATTAGAGTGTTTTATGTGTTTATATGCATATGTTCTAAACCGTGTCAAATGCACGCTCGTTTTATCCCACGAATGCTTAAAACAGTGCAAATACACTCCAAATCGGAAAATAGTGCACTTTTGATTCCAAATAAGCATTTGATCTTTTGAGAACTCATTCTTAACGTCTTATTAGAGTGTTTTATGTGTTTATATGCATATGTTCTAAACCGTGTCAAATGCACGCTCGTTTTATCCCACGAATGCTTAAAACAGTGCAAATACACTCCAAATCGGAAAATAGTGCACTTTTGATTCCAAATAAGCATTTGATCTTTTGAGAACTCATTCTTAACGTCTTATTAGAGTGTTTTATGTGTTTATATGCATATGTTCTAAACCGTGTCAAATGCACGCTCGTTTTATCCCACGAATGCTTAAAACAGTGCAAATACACTCCAAATCGGAAAATAGTGCACTTTTGATTCCAAATATGCATTTGATCTTTTGAGAACTCATTCTTAACGTCATATTAGCATGTTTTATGAGTTTATATGCATAAGTTATAAACCGTGTCAAATGCACGCTCGTTTTATCCCACGAATGCTTAAACAGTGCAAATACACCCCAAATCGGAAAATAGTGCACTTTTGATTCCAAATAAGCATTTGATCTTTTGAGAACTCATTCTTAACGTCTTATTAGAGTGTTTTATGTGTTTATATGCATATGTTCTAAACCGTGTCAAAGGCACGCTCGTTTTATCCCACGAATGCTTAAAACAGTGCAAATACACTCCAAATCGGAAAATAGTGCACTTTTGATTCCAAATAAGCATTTGATCTTTTGAGAACTCATTCTTAACGTCTTATTAGAGTGTTTTATGTGTTTATCTGCATATGTTCTAAACCGTGTCAAATGCACGCTCGTTTTATCCCACGAATGCTTAAAACAGTGCAAATACACTCCAAATCGGAAAATAGTGCACTTTTGATTCCAAATATGCATTTGATCTTTTGAGAACTCATTCTTAACGTCATATTAGCATGTTTTATGAGTTTATATGCATAAGTTATAAACCGTGTCAGATGCACGCTCGTTTTATCCCACGAATGCTTAAAACAGTGCAAATACACTCCAAATCGGAAAATAGTGCACTTTTGATTCCAAATAAGCATTTGATCTTTTGAGAGTCATTCTTAACGTCTTATTAGAGTGTTTTATGTGTTTATATGCATATGTTCTAAACTGTGTCAAATGCACGCTCGTTTTATCCCACGAATGCTTAAAACAGTGCAAATACACTCCAAATCGGAAAATAGTGCACTTTTGATTCCAAATAAGCATTTGATCTTTTGAGAACTCATTCTTAACGTCTTATTAGAGTGTTTTATGTGTTTATATGCATATGTTCTAAACCGTGTCAAATGCACGCTCGTTTTATCCCACGTATGCTTAAAACAGTGCAAATACACTCCAAATCGGAAAATAGTCCACTTTTGATTCCAAATAAGCATTTGATCTTTTGAGAACTCATTCTTTACGTCTTATTAGCGTATTCTACATGTTTATATGCAAAAGTGCCGAAGCGTGTGAAACGGACGATCGTTTTATCCCACGAATGCTTAAAACAGTGCAAATACACTCCAAATCGGAAAATACTGCACTTTTGATTCCAAATAAGCATTTGATCTTTTGAGAACTCATTCTTAACGTCTTATTAGAGTGTTTTATGTGTTTATATGCATATGTTCTAAACCGTGTCAAATGCACGCTCGTTTTATCTCACGAATGCTTAAAACAATGCAAATACACTCCAAATCGGAAAATAGTGCACTTTTGATTCCAAATAAGCATTTGATCTTTTGAGAACTCATTCTTTACGTCTTATTAGCGTATTCTACATGTTTATATGCAAAAGTGCCGAAGCGTGTGAAACGGACGATCGTTTTATCCCACGAATGCTTAAAACAGTGCAAATACATTCCAAATCGGAAAATAGTGCACTTTTGATTCCAAATAAGCATTTGATCTTTTGAGAACTCATTCTTAACGTCTTATTAGAGTGTTTTATGTGTTTATATGCATATGTTGTAAACCGTGTCAAATGCACGCTCGTTTTATCCCACGAATGCTTAAAACAGTGCAAATACACTCCAAATCGGAAAATAGTGCACTTTTGATTCCAAATAAGCATTTGATCTTTTGAGAACTCATTCTTAACGTCTTATTAGAGTGTTTTATGTGTTTATATGCATATGTTCTAAACCGTGTCAAATGCACGCTCGTTTTATCCCACGAATGCTTAAAACAGTGCAAATACACTCCAAATCGGAAAATAGTGCACTTTTGATTCCAAATAAGCATTTGATCTTTTGAGAACTCATTCTTAACGTCTTATTAGAGTGTTTTATGTGTTTATATGCATATGTTCTAAACCGTGTCAAATGCACGCTCGTTTTATCCCACGAATGCTTAAAACAGTGCAAATACACTCCAAATCGGAAAATAGTGCACTTTTGATTCCAAATAAGCATTTGATCTTTTGAGAACTCATTCTTAACGTCTTATTAGATGTTTTATGTGTTTATATGCATAAGTTCTAAACCGTGTCAAACACGCTCGTTTTATCCCACGAATGCTTAAAACAGTGCAAATACACTCCAAATCGGAAAATAGTGCACTTTTGATTCCAAATAAGCATTTGATCTTTTGAGAACTCATTCTTAACGTCTTATTAGAGTGTTTTATGTGTTTATATGCATATGTTCTAAACCGTGTCAAATGCACGCTCGTTTTATCCCACGAATGCTTAAAACAGTGCAAATACACTCCAAATCGGAAAATAGTGCACTTTTGATTCCAAATAAGCATTTGATCTTTTGAGAACTCATTCTTAACGTCTTATTAGATGTTTTATGTGTTTATATGCATATTTAAACCGTGTCAAATGCACGCTCGTTTTATCCCACGAATGCTTAAAACAGTGCAAATACACTCCAAATCGGAAAATAGTGCACTTTTGATTCCAAATAAGCATTTGATCTTTTGAGAACTCATTCTTAACGTCTTATTAGAGTGTTTTATGTGTTTATATGCATAAGTTCTAAGTGTCAAACACGCTCGTTTTATCCCACGAATGCTTAAAACAGTGCAAATACACTCCAAATCGGAAAATAGTGCACTTTTGATTCCAAATAAGCATTTGATCTTTTGAGAACTCATTCTTAACGTCTTATTAGAGTGTTTTATGTGTTTATATGCATATGTTCTAAACCGTGTCAAATGCACGCTCGTTTTATCCCACGAATGCTTAAAACAGTGCAAATACACTCCAAATCGGAAAATAGTGCACTTTTGATTCCAAATAAGCATTTGATCTTTTGAGAACTCATTCTTAACGTCTTATTAGAGTGTTTTATGTGTTTATATGCATATGTTCTAAACCGTGTCAAATGCACGCTCGTTTTATCCCACGAATGCTTAAAACAGTGCAAATACACTCCAAATCGGAAAATAGTGCACTTTTGATTCCAAATAAGCATTTGATCTTTTGAGAACTCATTCTTAACGTCTTATTAGAGTGTTTTATGTGTTTATATGCATATGTTCTAAACCGTGTCAAATGCACGCTCGTTTTATCCCACGAATGCTTAAAACAGTGCAAATACACTCCAAATCGGAAAATAGTGCACTTTTGATTCCAAATAAGCATTTGATCTTTTGAGAACTCATTCTTAACGTCTTATTAGAGTGTTTTATGTGTTTATATGCATATGTTCTAAACCGTGTCAAATGCACGCTCGTTTTATCCCACGAATGCTTAAAACAGTGCAAATACACTCCAAATCGGAAAATAGTGCACTTTTGATTCCAAATAAGCATTTGATCTTTTGAGAACTCATTCTTAACGTCTTATTAGATTTATGTGTTTATATGCATATGTTCTAAACCGTGTCAAACACGCTCGTTTTATCCCACGAATGCTTAAAACAGTGCAAATACACTCCAAATCGGAAAATAGTGCACTTTTGATTCCAAATAAGCATTTGATCTTTTGAGAACTCATTCTTAACGTCTTATTAGAGTGTTTTATGTGTTTATATGCATATGTTCTAAACCGTGTCAAATGCACGCTCGTTTTATCCCACGAATGCTTAAAACAGTGCAAATACACTCCAAATCGGAAAATAGTGCACTTTTGATTCCAAATAAGCATTTGATCTTTTGAGAACTCATTCTTAACGTCTTATTAGCGTGTTTATGTTTATATGCATAAGTTAAACCGTGTCAAACACGCTCGTTTTATCCCACGAATGCTTAAAACAGTGCAAATACACTCCAAATCGGAAAATAGTGCACTTTTGATTCCAAATAAGCATTTGATCTTTTGAGAACTCATTCTTAACGTCTTATTAGAGTGTTTTATGTGTTTATATGCATATGTTCTAAACCGTGTCAAATGCACGCTCGTTTTATCCCACGAATGCTTAAAACAGTGCAAATACACTCCAAATCGGAAAATAGTGCACTTTTGATTCCAAATAAGCATTTGATCTTTTGAGAACTCATTCTTAACGTCTTATTAGATGTTTTATGTGTTTATATGCATATGTTCTAAACCGTGTCAAATGCACGCTCGTTTTATCCCACGAATGCTTAAAACAGTGCAAATACACTCCAAATCGGAAAATAGTGCACTTTTGATTCCAAATAAGCATTTGATCTTTTGAGAACTCATTCTTAACGTCTTATTAGAGTGTTTTATGTGTTTATATGCATAAGTTCTAAACCGTGTCAAACACGCTCGTTTTATCCCACGAATGCTTAAAACAGTGCAAATACACTCCAAATCGGAAAATAGTGCACTTTTGATTCCAAATAAGCATTTGATCTTTTGAGAACTCATTCTTAACGTCTTATTAGAGTGTTTTATGTGTTTATATGCATATGTTCTAAACCGTGTCAAATGCACGCTCGTTTTATCCCACGAATGCTTAAAACAGTGCAAATACACTCCAAATCGGAAAATAGTGCACTTTTGATTCCAAATAAGCATTTGATCTTTTGAGAACTCATTCTTAACGTCTTATTAGAGTGTTTTATGTGTTTATATGCATATGTTCTAAACCGTGTCAAATGCACGCTCGTTTTATCCCACGAATGCTTAAAACAGTGCAAATACACTCCAAATCGGAAAATAGTGCACTTTTGATTCCAAATAAGCATTTGATCTTTTGAGAACTCATTCTTAACGTCTTATTAGAGTGTTTTATGTGTTTATATGCATATGTTCTAAACCGTGTCAAATGCACGCTCGTTTTATCCCACGAATGCTTAAAACAGTGCAAATACACTCCAAATCGGAAAATAGTGCACTTTTGATTCCAAATAAGCATTTGATCTTTTGAGAACTCATTCTTAACGTCTTATTAGAGTGTTTTATGTGTTTATATGCATATGTTCTAAACCGTGTCAAATGCACGCTCGTTTTATCCCACGAATGCTTAAAACAGTGCAAATACACTCCAAATCGGAAAATAGTGCACTTTTGATTCCAAATAAGCATTTGATCTTTTGAGAACTCATTCTTAACGTCTTATTAGAGTGTTTATGTTTATATGCATATGTTCTAAACCGTGTCAAATGCACGCTCGTTTTATCCCACGAATGCTTAAAACAGTGCAAATACACTCCAAATCGGAAAATATGCACTTTTGATTCCAAATAAGCATTTGATCTTTTGAGAACTCATTCTTAACGTCTTATTAGAGTGTTTTATGTGTTTATATGCATATGTTCTAAACCGTGTCAAATGCACGCTCGTTTTATCCCACGAATGCTTAAAACAGTGCAAATACACTCCAAATCGGAAAATAGTGCACTTTTGATTCCAAATAAGCATTTGATCTTTTGAGAACTCATTCTTAACGTCTTATTAGAGTTTTATGTTTTATATGCAAATGCCGAAGTGTCAAACACGATCGTTTTATCCCACGAATGCTTAAAACAGTGCAAATACACTCCAAATCGGAAAATAGTGCACTTTTGATTCCAAATAAGCATTTGATCTTTTGAGAACTCATTCTTAACGTCTTATTAGAGTGTTTTATGTGTTTATATGCATATGTTCTAAACCGTGTCAAATGCACGCTCGTTTTATCCCACGAATGCTTAAAACAGTGCAAATACACTCCAAATCGGAAAATAGTGCACTTTTGATTCCAAATAAGCATTTGATCTTTTGAGAACTCATTCTTAAGACGCTCGTTTTATCCCACGAATGCTTAAAACAGTGCAAATACACTCCAAATCGGAAAATAGTGCACTTTTGATTCCAAATAAGCATTTGATCTTTTGAGAACTCATTCTTAACGTCTTATTAGAGTGTTTTATGTGTTTATATGCATATGTTCTAAACCGTGTCAAATGCACGCTCGTTTTATCCCACGAATGCTTAAAACAGTGCAAATACACTCCAAATCGGAAAATAGTGCACTTTTGATTCCAAATAAGCATTTGATCTTTTGAGAACTCATTCTTAACGTCTTATTAGAGTGTTTTATGTGTTTATATGCATATGTTCTAAACCGTGTCAAATGCACGCTCGTTTTATCCCACGAATGCTTAAAACAGTGCAAATACACTCCAAATCGGAAAATAGTGCACTTTTGATTCCAAATAAGCATTTGATCTTTTGAGAACTCATTCTTAACGTCTTATTAGATGTTTTATGTGTTTATATGCATATGTTCTAAACCGTGTCAAATGCACGCTCGTTTTATCCCACGAATGCTTAAAACAGTGCAAATACACTCCAAATCGGAAAATAGTGCACTTTTGATTCCAAATAAGCATTTGATCTTTTGAGAACTCATTCTTAACGTCTTATTAGAGTGTTTTATGTGTTTATATATGCAAAGCAAACGTGTCAAATGCACGCTCGTTTTATCCCACGAATGCTTAAAACAGTGCAAATACACTCCAAATCGGAAAATAGTGCACTTTTGATTCCAAATAAGCATTTGATCTTTTGAGAACTCATTCTTAACGTCTTATTAGAGTGTTTTATGTGTTTATATGCATATGTTCTAAACCGTGTCAAATGCACGCTCGTTTTATCCCACGAATGCTTAAAACAGTGCAAATACACTCCAAATCGGAAAATAGTGCACTTTTGATTCCAAATAAGCATTTGATCTTTTGAGAACTCATTCTTAACGTCTTATTAGAGTGTTTTATGTGTTTATATGCATATGTTAAACCGTGTCAAATGCACGCTCGTTTTATCCCACGAATGCTTAAAACAGTGCAAATACACTCCAAATCGGAAAATAGTGCACTTTTGATTCCAAATAAGCATTTGATCTTTTGAGAACTCATTCTTAACGTCTTATTAGAGTGTTTTATGTGTTTATATGCATATGTTCTAAACCGTGTCAAATGCACGCTCGTTTTATCCCACGAATGCTTAAAACAGTGCAAATACACTCCAAATCGGAAAATAGTGCACTTTTGATTCCAAATAAGCATTTGATCTTTTGAGAACTCATTCTTAACGTCTTATTAGAGTGTTTTATGTGTTTATATGCATATGTTCTAAACCGTGTCAAATGCACGCTCGTTTTATCCCACGAATGCTTAAAACAGTGCAAATACACTCCAAATCGGAAAATAGTGCACTTTTGATTCCAAATAAGCATTTGATCTTTTGAGAACTCATTCTTAACGTCTTATTAGATTTATGTGTTTATATGCATATGTTCTAAACCGTGTCAAATGCACGCTCGTTTTATCCCACGAATGCTTAAAACAGTGCAAATACACTCCAAATCGGAAAATAGTGCACTTTTGATTCCAAATAAGCATTTGATCTTTTGAGAACTCATTCTTAACGTCTTATTAGAGTGTTTATGTGTTTATATGCATATGTTCTAAACCGTGTCAAATGCACGCTCGTTTTATCCCACGAATGCTTAAAACAGTGCAAATACACTCCAAATCGGAAAATAGTGCACTTTTGATTCCAAATAAGCATTTGATCTTTTGAGAACTCATTCTTAACGTCTTATTAGTGTTTTATGTGTTTATATGCATATGTTCTAAACCGTGTCAAATGCACGCTCGTTTTATCCCACGAATGCTTAAAACAGTGCAAATACACTCCAAATCGGAAAATAGTGCACTTTTGATTCCAAATAAGCATTTGATCTTTTGAGAACTCATTCTTAACGTCTTATTAGAGTGTTTTATGTGTTTATATGCATATGTTCTAAACCGTGTCAAATGCACGCTCGTTTTATCCCACGAATGCTTAAAACAGTGCAAATACACTCCAAATCGGAAAATAGTGCACTTTTGATTCCAAATAAGCATTTGATCTTTTGAGAACTCATTCTTAACGTCTTATTAGAGTGTTTTAGTGTTTATATGCATATGTTCTAAACCGTGTCAAATGCACGCTCGTTTTATCCCACGAATGCTTAAAACAGTGCAAATACACTCCAAATCGGAAAATAGTGCACTTTTGATTCCAAATAAGCATTTGATCTTTTGAGAACTCATTCTTAACGTCTTATTAGAGTGTTTTATGTGTTTATATGCATATGTTCTAAACCGTGTCAAATGCACGCTCGTTTTATCCCACGAATGCTTAAAACAGTGCAAATACACTCCAAATCGGAAAATAGTGCACTTTTGATTCCAAATAAGCATTTGATCTTTTGAGAACTCATTCTTAACGTCTTATTAGAGTGTTTTATGTGTTTATATGCATAAGTTCTAAACGTGTCAAATGCACGCTCGTTTTATCCCACGAATGCTTAAAACAGTGCAAATACACTCCAAATCGGAAAATAGTGCACTTTTGATTCCAAATAAGCATTTGATCTTTTGAGAACTCATTCTTAACGTCTTATTAGAGTGTTTTATGTGTTTATATGCATGTGTTCTAAACCGTGTCAAATGCACGCTCGTTTTATCCCACGAATGCTTAAAACAGTGCAAATACACTCCAAATCGGAAAATAGTGCACTTTTGATTCCAAATAAGCATTTGATCTTTTGAGAACTCATTCTTAACGTCTTATTAGAGTGTTTTATGTGTTTATATGCATAAGTTATAAACCGTGTTGATGTGAAAATTACTTGACACACAAATTAAACCCTATTTTTGACAAACAATTGTAGTATATGATGCAAGTAGGGATCTTCTAGACCGGGGATTAACTAGGGATGCTAATCAACACAAATTTAGATTAAAAACACAAAAACAAAC
>JAVVNS010000022.1:0-125000 GCA_036320875.1 Cotoneaster glaucophyllus | reverse complement strand
GTGGCTTACCTGTGTGCTCAGGCAAGAATTCAAGGACAAACACCACTTCGAAAGTTTTAGGAAGCTCATTCTTGCTGCACCATGGAGAAATTGACGGACTGTTGCATTTGGCCAGATTTATTGTGAGGGTTGTGACTTGTCCCGTGTCATAGAATCAAACTTCTTCGGAATTGTTGTCGCAAGTTGATGTTATAAAAGTTAAGCACTCAAATTAAACCCTCTTGTTGTGAATTGTAGTACAGATGCAAGTAGGGATCGTTCTAGGCCGGGGATTAGGAGGGATTGCTAATCGACTCTAAATTGACTCAAAGACACAAAAACAAAGTTAAAAACGTTTGGATAGGTTCAAAAGATTTAAAACAAGTTCACAAGACTCAAAATTGGCTAAAAACACTCAAAATTGCCTAAAAACACAAACTAGGCAGTTTCTGACTCTAAACACAATTTTGGACGAAAATATGGTTTGGGCTTGACTCAAAACACTTAAAAACACAAACAAAACAAGTTTAAAACAATTTGAAACAAGAAAGTAAAGGGGGGTTTTGTTTTGGACGAATTTAAAATAACAAAACAGATTGTAACTTAAAAACAACTTTGAAAACGTTTTTGGGAAGTTGGATGGATGATGGGCTAGCTAGAGGCTCTTTCTCCACACATGACATGTATGCAAACGAATCGATTTCCAGTTACTCCTTCATTGAATTATGAACGACAATGCCCCAAATTAACCGTGACATCACTAGTTAACCCTCAGATGTTCCTTGTGTTATTGGATTGGATGACATCATTCGACAACCCAAAGCATTCTTCAAAAGTTCCCTACATGACATCATAATAAAGATACAATCAAAGATCATTACGTTCAATGAAAATCATTAGCATTGACAAAGCACTTGCAACTAGAACATCATGTCACTTATGCTAGGAATTAAACTTAACGCGATCGTGACCAGCGACCTTCACTACTTATGAATATAAATTTATAACGATTATGTGAAACTCCCTTATACTCTAGCATCAGATTTATGCATGCCAATTAAGTGTCGACCCTCAATCAACAAACACAAATAAGTTATCAATCAAACAGTTAAGCCAATTACATTCACGATTCAAGAATTCATAACTGGAATTTATCAACTCATATTGCACCCATAATCATGGCTTTGAAATCACCCCTAGCCAAGAGGGGTTTAGCCACTCATGTTCACAGCAAAACAAAGGGAATTTAACTTAAACACTGAAAACAAAGAAAGAATTACACCTAAAACGTCCAACAATCCAAAGCTTGAAGAGCAAGCACGTCCAAGGCCTTCCTTCTTCTCCTTTGCTGCGGCACAAGAGGGTGAGGGATGTATAAGATGTGTTTTGGGGTCAGAGATGGGAGTGGAGGTGCGGCAAAAGTTGTAAGATGGCTGAATGTGTGTATGGGGTTGAATGAATTGGTTTGGCAGTGAATGGATGATTGAATGGTGCGGCAAGAGGTCCTATATATAGAGAAAAGGTTAAGGCACGGCTGGGATTCTTTAGGCAACAATATTTACTCCAAAACTTAAAGGGAAATAGGAATTAAAGTCAAAAACCTAAGGGGAAAGGGTAATAGGGTGCGGCTGTGAAGGAAAACAAAGGGAAAGGTAAGTTGAATGCGGCAAGGGTTGTAAATAAAAGGGCAAGGTCTTACAAGGCAAGGAAAAGGGTTTCCTTGCTGATTTAGGTCCTCAATTAAAAAGGAATGTGATTGGAGTGTGCGGCAAGAAAGGGAAATGCAAGGGAATGTGCGGCTAAGTCCCAAAGAGCAAGGGAGAGTACCTCCTTGCACGGCAAGGAATGTGTAGCTAAAGGTCAAAATAAGTGTCCCATTTTGTTTAGGACTCTCCTTTGTAGATGAAACCTTGATAAAATAGGATTAAGAAAGTCAAAGGTCAAAATAAGGAAACTTTGACTTAGTCAACTGATGTGAAAATTACTTAACACGCAAATTAAATCCTATTGTTGACAATTGTAGTATAGATGTAAATAGGGATCGTTCTAGGCCGGGGATTAACTAGGGATGCTAATCAACACAAACAAGACTCAAAAATACTAGTTTAGACTCTATAAACTCAAAACTGACTTAAAACCCTTAAAACAGCAACAAACAATCAAAAAGACTCAATTTAAGACCCAAGAAATGATTTTGACGAAAATAAACTTAAACTTGACTCAAAAGACTAAAAGAAAACAGATTTTGACTCAAATAACAAGATTAGATGAAAAGGGGATTGTTTTGGACGAAATTAAACTTTAAAACAGAAACTTTGCATAAAACACTTAAGAAAAACGATTTTGATGAATTGAATGGATGATGGACTGGCTAGGGAACCCTTCTCCACACATGATACATATGCAACACAAATCAACTTCCAGTTATTATCTTTCTAAATTATGAATGACAACACCCCAGATTAACCATGAATTGCACTAATTAACCTTCAGATTTTCCTAAGTTCATTGAATTAGACGGAATACACATCCAACCAAATTATCCTTATTGATGATAGCATACTCAAAGGTCATTAAGTTCGTTGAAAACCATAAGCATTGACGAGGAAAATATGACAACATATATGTTTTCCCAGAATTTAACTTAACACGATTGTGACTAGCAACCTTTACTACTTATGAATACAAGTTCATTATATGCAATTCCCTTATATTCTAGCATCAAATTCATGCATGCAAACTAAGTGTGCACCCTTAACCCACATACAAGAATAAGTTTTGAATCAAACAGTTAAGCAAATTACATTCATAACTTATGAAATAATAACTGGATAATCAATTCATGTCACATATATAATCATGGCTTTGAAATCGCCCCTAGCTAAAGTAAACTTAGTTCCTCATGATTGTAAAAATTAACAATGAAAGCAACATGATTGTAAAACTAAATTAAGGATAGAAACAACCTAAGAATGCTCCAGCAATGGCAGATTGCACTCCTTCCTCTCCTTTGCTGCGGCACTTGTGTTTTCTCTCTAAAAATATGTCTCTGAAGCTCCCCCCTTGAATGGTGCGGCCAGGGTGTGTATTTATAGGGCTTGAGCACAGCCCAGGTTGTCAAGGAAAAGGATTTCACACCCCAAACCAAAGAGGAAAAGGACTTGGGCGTTTGGCAGATTTCTAGGGGGAAAGGGAGAATGTGCAGCACATATCTAGGGATAAGCCTTCTAGAAACCAGGTTTTTGGGTGTCCTAATATGAAAATAACTCCCCCTTGCAGCTGGAATTAAGGTAGAATAGGATTAGGATAAGGTAGGATAAGATAGGGTTAGTTTGGATAATGTTTGGATAAGATAAGGTTGGATAAGGTTTTGGATAATGTTCCTTGTTTCTTGCTGATTCCTTGTCTTCTTATCTTGACTTTATTTTCTCCATCTTTTTAGCTGATTCCTAGCCTATTTTAATCTTCAAATTCGTCCATCCTTCTTGCTTGAATCATAAGCTATCCATCCTTGGCCCAAAATAGCTCTAGAATGCTCCAAAATGCTTCTTTTTGCATACTTTGTCATTAGGACCTGAAATTGCACGAAAATGGCTTAAAACTCTATAATTAACAGAATTTAGCTAAATAAATGCAAGAAAACAAGCTAACTAAGTTGCATAAATATGCTCCTATCATCAACCCTTCTTCTTCTTGGATTTCTTTTCCTTCTGATGTGATAAAAGTTAAGCACTCAAATTAAACCCTCTTGTTGTCAATTGTAGTAAGTATGCAAGTAGGGATCGTTCTGGACCGGGGATTAGGAGGGATTGCTAATCGACTTTAAAAACACAAAAACAAAGTTAAAAACGTTTGGAAAGGTTTACAAGACTCAAAACAAGTTAAAAACACTTAAACGGCTTAAAAACACTTTGTGGACAGATTTAAAACACTAGGGAGGGTTTTGGACGAAAATTGGTTTTAGGTTGACTCAAAACACTTGAAAACACAAAGAAAACAGATTTTGGACACTTTAAAACAAGAAAGTAAAAGGGGGGTTTTAGTTTGAACGAATTTGAAAGTAAAACAAAGACTTTGTAAAGTAAAACAGATTTGAAAACGAATTTGAAAACTTTGATGGGTGATGGGCTAGCTAGAGGGTCCTTCTCCACACATGACACACTTGTACATAAATCGATCTCCAATTGCTTTTCAATGAACCATGAACCTCAACACCCCAGATTAACCGTACGTGCACAAATTAACCCTCAGATTTTCCTTATGTCATTGAATCGGAAGAAGAGCATACAACAACCCAAATTATTCTCCAACGGTCCCCTACATGAGTGCATAGAAGAGATACAGTTAGAGATCATTAAGTTCCATGAAAATCATAAGTGTTGACGAGGCATTCGTAACTATGAGAGCATGATACGTTTGCCAAGAATCCAATTAACACGATTGTGACAAGCAACCTTCACTACTTGTGAATATAAGTTCGTAACGATTAGGTGAAACTCCCTTATATTCTAGCATCAAATTCCTGCATGAAAACTAAGTATGCATCCTCAATCAACATACAAGAACAAGTTATGAATAAAACAGTTAATTGAATTGCATTCACGATTCATCAAGTCGCAATTGGAAGTAATCAATTCATATCTCAAGCATGTTCATGGCTTCGAATTCCCCCTAGCTAAGTAGGGGTTTAGCCACTCATAGTCACAACAAGATTAGAGAATAATAAAGTAAACATTGAAATTAAGAACGAAGTACACCTAGAATGCTCCAATCTTCAAGCTTGAAATGTCCAAGGTTCCTTCCTCTCCACCTTGCTGCGGCACAAAGGGTCTAAGATGGGTATGGATGTGTTTGGATGAGGGATGGAAGTCTAGAGAGAGTGAGGGCTGCGGCAAGAAAGGATTTTGAGCTGAAAGTGTGTGAATGAGTGAATGGTTGTGTGAATGATTGAGTTTGGTGTAGCATGGGGTCATATATATAGGGGAGAGGTTAAGGCACGGTTTGGGCATTCTAGGAAACAAAAACTAAACCAAAACCTAAAGGGAAATAGGAATTAAAATCAGAAACCTAAGGGAATTGGGTATGGATTTGCGGCATGGACAGAAAGTGCAAGGAAAAGGTAAGTTACTTGCGGCAAGGGAAAGAAATAAAAGGGAAAGGTCTAACAAGGCAAGGAAAAGGGTTTCCTTGCTGTTTTAGGTCCTAACTTAAAAGGGAAACATGAAACTTGAACGGCAAGAAAGGAAAGAGAAGAAGGAAGTTGCGGCTTTGTCCTAGAAGGCAAGGGATTGTGTCTTTCTTGTGAAGCAAGGAAGGAAAGGTGGTGTGGGATGTGTGGCTGGATCCTAAAGGGATAAGGGAAGTGTTTTACTTGGTTTAAGGATAGGGAAACATGGCAAGGGGAATTGTTGCACCAAAGGAGACAAGGAGGGAACACAAAGGGGACAAAACGCCACTTTTGTAGGAGATGCTGATTTTGTGTCTTTTATGCTTCCAAACTGACTTCTAACATCCTTCTAGGCTCTTTTGATCTTCAATTTCGTCCATCCACCTTGCTCCATTCATAAGCTATCCATTCCATGACCAAAACAGCTCCAAAAGGCTTCAAAATGCACTTTCTTGATACTTTACCCCTTGGGACCTACAAACATACGAAAATAGCTTAAAATACTAAATTAAATACAAATAACTAACATAAACGCACGAGAACAAGCCTACTAATTCGCATAAATATGCTCATATCAAATTCCCCCACACTTAGCCTTTGCTAGTCCTCGAGCAAAACGAAACAAAACAAAACAAAATAAAGTAAACAAAACAAAACACAATCTAAACCTTCCAACGTTTTCCTCAGGGATTTCCAACACACATGACATATCAAAGATCATCATTCACATAGATTTTAGTCATCCTTACGCTCGAGCACATACTTAATCACAGTCGTCACTTATTAGCTCGCATTTAATCAATTAAAACAATGATTTGAATGTAGTAACATGCCTTAGAGAATTCACCCAATTCCTTACAAGATACACTCTTTTCACACAGATTTTCTGACTCTACACCCTACACTAGTTATATGTGAGAAGATTGATGAAAAAATGAAAACAAATACTCACATATGTTTATGACAAAGAAAGCATTTTCTGGAGTTATTAAGCATGTTTAAATATGATCTCATGAATGGAATGCTACTACTTAGACGCGAGAACCAGTGACACCATATGCTCATACCAATTCCAAACTCCACAAATTGAAACACACAACACTCAAGATTGAAGTCAAGGGTTGTAACGGGGCTAGGGGTATTGGTTAACAAAGAAAGGTAAGGATAAACAAACGTTCTTTAGGCAATGGCAAGCAAAGTAATGAAATTGACACCTGGAATTCATTTTAGAATGCAGAAATCAACTTTTAAACACAAGGAAAGATTCATGCAACACTTAGGGCCTAATTCAACTTTTTGGACCCTTTCTTCAACAATCAACACTTTAGAGCTCTTTTTCACATATTTTCCACTCTTTTTCATTCCTTTCACAACTTTTCTTTTTTTTCTTTTCTTTTTCATACGAATTTTCTCTTTTTGCACACAAATACACAAAAATTAACTCCCCCACACTTGTTTTCTGCAACATGCTTACTCAAAAGAATTCCCTCTAAGTCATGCTTTACTATGCTTCAAGAACAAGGGTATGGATGGTCCTAATCTAGGCTAGGTAAGGATGATGTGGGTTGACAAAGAAATAGGCTAAACAAGGCTCAACGGGGTTAAACCTAAACATATTTGCACGGGGGATGGCTATTTGGCTCTTGGTTCACTACACAACTTCATCTTGATCATGTGTTATGCACTCAATACCATGCTTTGAATGAAACGGATATGAGTTCTAGTATTTGGAACTAAATGATGAAACGCCTTCTAAGTAGTAACCAAGAAAAGAATAATGAGATCATGCAACGACTTTAGAAAACAATGAATGCACAGATTTTTAACTCTCCAAAGAACGTTTAGGCTCAAGTCTCACAGGGTTGTAGCGTTAATTTGAGTTCCTTCCTTCAAGCATGTTACAAAAACTGATTTTTTTCTTTTTTAATCAAATGCGAATTCATAAACAACAACGACAACCAAGCATAACCCAAAGGTATATCAAACTTCCATCCATGCTTACAATTTCCTTAACCGTCATGCAATTAAAAACCAAATCCTCATCATTGGGTTGGAAGGTACCCTAAAACACAAACAAACACACAAAAACAACTCTTTTTTTTTTGCTTTTTCAAAACAATTTTTCAAATTTTTATGAAATTTTCGGATTTTTATGTCAAAACACACTAAAATGCTTCAAAGCACACTAAAAACACATAAAAACATTGAAAAACAACATTGCAAGTGATAAACCCACGAAATTCATGCAAAAACAGCTTGTTTACCCCCCCACACTTAAATCAAACATTGTCCTCAATGTTGCAAACATAAACTCACACAAAACAAACAAACAGCAAATAAAACATAAGCATGGCAGAATATAAACAACAAAGAGAAGGGTTTAGGGACGCAAATCTGGAAATGGAGTGCTTTCTCGGTCTTCCTTTGTTGATTGTGATGTGATAAAAGTTAAGCACACAAATTAACCCTCTTTTGACAATTGTAGTAAAATGAATAAGTAGGGATCGTTCTGGACCGGGGATTAGGAGGGCTTGCTAAAACCTCTAAACTGACTCTAAAACATAAAAACAAAGTTAAAAACGTAAGAAAAGACTCACAAGACTCGAGAGAAGTGCAAAAGACTCAAAACAAGCTAAAAAGACTCAAAACTGCCTAAAAACACTAGTTAGGCAGTTTCTGAGCTTAATTGGACTTTGGACGAAATTGGGTGTTTGGTTTGACTCAAAAAGACTCAAAACATCAACTAAACATATTTAAGACACTTTAGAACAAGAAAGTAAATGGGGGGTTTTGATTTGGACGAATTTAAAACTAAAATAAACAGATTGTAACTAAACAGATTTTGGACGAATTTGGGTAAACTATGGATGATGGGCTAGCTAGGGGGTTCTTCTCCACATATGACACACTTGCACATAAATCAATTTTCAGTTACTCCTTCGTTGAATCATGAACGACAATGCCCCAAGTTAACCGTGACATCACTAATTAACCATCAGATTTTCCTTGAGTTATTGGATTGGATGACATCATTCGACAACCCAAAGCATTCTTCGAAAGTCCCCTACATGACATCATAATAGAGATACAATCAAAGATCATTACGTTCAATGAAAATCATAAGCATTGACAAAGCACTTGTAACTATGACATCATGTCACTCATGCTAGGAATTGGACTTAACGCGATCGTGACTAGCGACCTTCACTACATATGAATATAAGTTCATAACGATTATGTGAAACTCCCTTATATTCTAGCACCAAGTTCAAGCATGCAAATTAAGTGTCGACCCTCAATCAACAAACAAGAACAAGTTTTGAATAAAATAGTTAAGCCAATTGCATTCATAATCCAAGAAATTGTAACTGAAACTTATCAATTCATATTGCAAGCATAGCCATAGTTTCGAATTCCCCCCTAACTAAGAGGGGTTTAGTTCCTCATAATTGCAAAGCAAAGATTAATGAGTTTATACATTGAAAACCAAAGAAAGAAAACACCTAAACGCTCCAGCGAACAAAGTTGAACAGCAAGCACGTCCAAGAACTTTCCTTCCCTTCCTTGATTGCGGCACAAGGTTTGGTGATGGGTTTTGGGGGTTATGGATGGTGGAGAGGGATGGAATTGTGTTTAGGATGGATGTAGGGTGCGGCAAGGGTGATTGAGGTCAGAGAATATGGAGAATGGTGAAGGCAGGGTGCGGCAGAGAAGGTTTTGGAGTGTAGGGATGTGTTTTGAGTGAATGGATGGGTGTTTGGGTGTTGGATGGCTGCGGCAAGGGATGGGGATTGGTGTGGAGCGGCTGGATGGTTGTGTAGTGTATGTGAATGGGGTGGTGAGTGAATGAATCGCTGAATGGTGGTGCAGCTAGGTTAAGAAGGGAAAGGTTGAATGGAATGAAATCTGTTTTTAATGAATGATTTGAATTCTTTTCCCTAAATGGTGCAGCTAAAAGGGGTCTTTACAATCAGAAATTAAGTCCAAATCCCTCTTTAATTCAAAAGAGAATCAGATATTAACCCAAATCTCCTCAGAATAATGAATTGAAATCAGAAACTTAAGGGAAAGGGGGGTGATTTGCGGCAAAGAAGGAAGAAGAAAGGGAAGTCTTCTTCCTTGCACGGCAAGGAAGTTTTAGGGCCTTTAATTTCTGATTTGAACCAAGAAAAGGTAAGTGTATTAGCTGCAAGGATTTTAGGAAAAGGGAATGTAAATTTGGTTGCTGATTTTGGGGAAAAAGGAAAGGAGAATTGCGGCAAAGAAAGGGAAAGGGAAAGAAAGTTCTTCTTTTGTGCGGCAAGGTCCTAGGAGTGGTTTAGGGTCTTTTAGGAAGTATATTAAGTGTCCTAGAATGGTTAGAATCCTTGTTGGCTTGCTGAAATTTAAGTGGATTGAAAATAGGAAAGGTTTTAGGCCAAAACAAGGAACTTAGGTGATTCCTTTCCTTCTTTCAAGACTCCTTCACTTTCTTGAATTAATTCTTCAGTCTTCAATCACCATCCTAGCCTTTCCAAGTCTTCAATTTCGTACATTCCCTTGGCCTCATGCATAAGCTATCCAAACTTGGCCCAAAAATGCTCCAAAAGGGCCCAAAATGCACCTTTTTGCCTTATTGACACTTGAAACCTACAAACACACGAAAATGACTTAAAACACTAAATTAAATGGAAACTAACTACTAAAACGTCAAGAAACAAGCAAGCTAAATCACATAAATATGCTCATATCAGATTGCATGGGTTGCCTCCCAAGAAGCGCTTACTTTAACGTCGTGCAGCCGGACGATACTTCTCTTTTATCCTTGAATGGAAGATGGTAGTTGAAATGATCCGGTAATGGTTTTAATTCAAGAGTAGGTGCCTGAATCATCAACAACATGTTAGTATAAAACGAAATTGAAATTCGGGGAGGTGGCTTACCTGTGTGATCCAACAAGAATTCAAGAACAAACACAACTTCGAAAGTTTTAGGAAGCACATCCTTGCTGCACCATGGAGAAATTGAGGGACTATTGCATTTGCCCAGATTTATTGTGAGGGTTGTGACTTGTCCCGTGTCATAGAATCTAACTTCTTCTGGAATTGTTGTCTCAAGTACATCCTCTTTGACAAATTCTAGACATTCCTCATCGACTTCTTTCTCTTGAATGTTTGGAAAGGTTTCGAAGATGCCTTCCTCACCCTCTTCTTCTTTGGATTGCATGAACCTGCAAGGAATAGGGACATTTGGTGGAATAGGGTCAGAAAGTATTGAATATGGAACTACCTTACCTGAATTGGATGGTGTAGGATCCTTGGGGGGCTGCGGCAAGGGTGGTGGAGCAAGGGTAGGCTGCGGCAAAGGTGGTTCCCAACTTGCCGTGGTCTTGTCATCTTCCTCTTCCTCAAGCAGCCACTGTTCATCCATGTTTTGACTTGGTTTGGACGTTATGGGCTCATCTCCAACCTCCATGCCACTTTGTTCTTGAATTTGCCCCATGAATTCTACCATTTCTCCAAGTTGAATTTTCAATTTGCCCATTTCATTTTGCAAATTGCCCATCTCTTTGGTTTGATTTTGCAATTCTTTGGTTTGATTTTGCATTTCTTTGGCTTGATTTTCCTGTCCCTGCACCAAAGTGGTTAGTAATTGAATAATTTGATCATTATCCGTGGACGAACCTGAATTTGGTTGGAATTGTTGCGGGGGAGGCTGTGGTGGCTGCATAGGCATTGAATAAAACTCCTCATATGGCTGCCAATATCCTTCTTGTTGAGCCTCGTCCTTGGCTTGATTTTGTGAGCCCTGCGTCAAAGAAATTAGTTCAAGAATTTGATCACAAGCCATTAACAAACCTGACTTTGGTTGAAATTGTTGCGGGGGAGGCATAGGCTCTGAATAGAACTCCTCATATGGCTGCCAATATGCTTCGTGTTGAACTTGTTGAGGTTCCCACCACAAAGAATTTGAATGATTGCTCCAATCTCGTTGATCAGCTTCATATCCTCGCGTATAGGGCGCACCAAATGTAGGGACACTTTGCATTGTGGTCCTTTCTATGTGCTGCGACAATTGAGAAGTAAGATTCGCTATTTGAGCTTGAATATTAGCAATTGCCATGTCTTGCTTCTCTAGTACCTGAAATCAAAGAAATAAAACTAAATCAAATATCAAAAGTAAAATAAACAAAACAAAACAGAAAATAAAAACAAAAGACACGAAAAGAAACAAAGGGGAAAAACCGGGGGATTAGCAAAGTTGCTAATCCCCGGCAACGGCGCCAAAATTTGATGTGATAAAAGTTAAGCACTCAAATTAAACCCTCTTGTTGTCAATTGTAGTAAGTATGCAAGTAGGGAGCGTTCTGGACCGGGGATTAGGAGGGATTGCTAATCGACTTTAAAAACACAAAAACAAAGTTAAAAACACTTAAAACGGCTTAAAAACACTTTGTGGACAGATTTAAAACACTAGGGAGGGTTTTGGACGAAAATTGGTTTTAGGTTGACTCAAAACACTTGAAAACAAAAAGAAAACAGATTTTGGACACTTTAAAACAAGAAAGTAAAAGGGGGGTTTTAGTTTGAACGAATTTGAAAGTAAAACAAAGACTTTGTAAAGTAAAACAGATTTGAAAACGAATTTGAAAACTTTGATGGGTGATGGGCTAGCTAGAGGGTCCTTCTCCACACATGACACACTTGTACATAAATCGATCTCCAATTGCTTTTCAATGAACCATGAACCTCAACACCCCAGATTAACCGTACGTGCACAAATTAACCCTCAGATTTTCCTTATGTCATTGAATCGGAAGAAGAGCATACAACAACCCAAATTATTCTCCAACGGTCCCCTACATGAGTGCATAGAAGAGATACAGTTAGAGATCATTAAGTTCCATGAAAATCATAAGTGTTGACGAGGCATTCGTAACTATGAGAGCATGATACGTTTGCCAAGAATCCAATTAACACGATTGTGACAAGCAACCTTCACTACTTGTGAATATAAGTTCGTAACGATTAGGTGAAACTCCCTTATATTCTAGCATCAAATTCCTGCATGAAAACTAAGTATGCATCCTCAATCAACATACAAGAACAAGTTATGAATAAAACAGTTAATTGAATTGCATTCACGATTCATCAAGTCGCAATTGGAAGTAATCAATTCATATCTCAAGCATGTTCATGGCTTCGAATTCCCCCCTAGCTAAGTAGGGGTTTAGCCACTCATAGTCACAACAAGATTAGAGAATAATAAAGTAAACATTGAAATTAAGAACGAAGTACACCTAGAATGCTCCAATCTTCAAGCTTGAAACGTCCAAGGTTCCTTCCTCTCCACCTTGCTGCGGCACAAAGGGTCTAAGATGGGTATGGATGTGTTTGGATGAGGGATGGAAGTCTAGAGAGAGTGAGGGTTGCGGCAAGAAAGGATTTTGAGCTGAAAGTGTGTGAATGAGTGAATGGTTGTGTGAATGATTGAGTTTGGTGTAGCATGGGGTCATATATATAGGGGAGAGGTTAAGGCACGGTTTGGGCATTCTAGGAAACAAAAACTAAACCAAAACCTAAAGGGAAATAGGAGTTAAAATCAGAAACCTAAGGGAATTGGGTATGGATTTGCGGCATGGACAGAAAGTGCAAGGAAAAGGTAAGTTACTTGCGGCAAGGGAAAGAAATAAAAGGGAAAGGTCTAACAAGGCAAGGAAAAGGGTTTCCTTGCTGTTTTAGGTTCTAAATTAAAAGGGAAACATGAAACTTGAACGGCAAGAAAGGAAAGAGAAGAAGGAAGTTGCGGCTTTGTCCTAGAAGGCAAGGGATTGTGTCTTTCTTGTGAAGCAAGGAAGGAAAGGTGGTGTGGGATGTGTGGCTGGATCCTAAAGGGATAAGGGAAGTGTTTTACTTGGTTTAAGGATAGGGAAACATGGCAAGGGGAATTGTTGCACCAAAGGAGACAAGGAGGGAACACAAAGGGGACAAAACGCCACTTTTGTAGGAGATGCTGATTTTGTGTCTTTTATGCTTCCAAACTGACTTCTAACATCCTTCTAGGCTCTTTTGATCTTCAATTTCGTCCATCCACCTTGCTCCATTCATAAGTTATCCATTCCATGCCCAAAACAGCTCCAAAAGGCTCCAAAATGCACTTTCTTGATACTTTACCCCTTGGGACCTACAAACATACGAAAATAGCTTAAAATACTAAATTAAATACAAATAACTAACATAAACGCACGAGAACAAGCCTACTAATTCGCATAAATATGCTCATATCACCTTCCTTGACTTGAATTTATTTTTCCTCTTCTCTTTGGCAGATTCCTAGCATGCTTTGGCCTTCAATTTCGTCCATCTACATTGCTCCAAGCATAAGCTATCCAAAATATGCCCAAAACTGCTCCAAAAGGCTCCAAAATGCACTTTCTTGCTACTTTAACCTTTAGGACCTACAAACACACGAAAATAGCTTAAAATACTAAATTAACTACGAACAATCAACATAAATGCACGAAAACAAGCTAACTAAGTCGCATAAATATGCTCCTATCACAAGTACATCCTTTTTGGCGAATTCTAGACATTCCCTAGCCACGTCTTTCTCTTGAATGTTTGGAAAGGTTTCGAAGATGCCTTTCTCACCCTCTTCTTCATTGGATTGCATGAACTTGCAAGGAATAGGGACGTTTGGTGGAACGGGGTCAGAAAGAATTGAATTTGGAACTATCTTACCTGAATTGGATGGCGTAAAGGGCATAGGGGGTTGTGGCAAGGGTGTTAGGGCTAGGATAGGCTGCGGCAAGTGATAGGAGCATATTTATGCGACTTAGCTTGCTTGTTTCTTGACATTTTGTAGGTTTCAAGGGTCAATAAGGCAAAAAGGTGCATTTTGGAGCATTTTTGGGCCAAGATTGGATAGCTGATGCTTGGGGCCAAGTGAATGTACGAAATTGAAGACTTGAAGAGGCTAGAATTGAGTTTGAAGACTGAAGAACTAATTCAAGAAAGTGAAGGAGCCTTGAAAGAAGGAAATAAATCACCTAAGTTCCTTGTTTTGGCATAGACCTTTCCTATTCTGAAATTCACTAAGTTTCAGTCATAATTATGGTTCCTAGTCAATTTGGGACACTTAATACATGACCCTAAATGTCCAAAATCAGTCCTAAGGTCCTTGCCGCACAAGGGATCTCCATCCTTTCCCTTTCCCCTTTTCTGCTGCAAGTCTCTTTCCCCTTTTCCCCAAAAATCAGCAACTAAATTCACATTCCCTTTTCCTTAAAATCCTTGCCGCATGTATACTCACCTTTTCTTCTCCCAAATCAGAAATAAAGTCACTTAAAATTCCTTGCCGTGCAAAGAAGATGGTTTTCCTCTTTTTTTCCTCTTTGCCGCAAATCACATCCTTTGTCTTTAATTTCTGATTGCAATTCACTTATTCGGGGGATTTTGGGGATTAAAAATCTGATTGCTCAGAATTAAATTGGGATTGAAAAACTTACCCTTTGGAGGTCCTAAGCTTTCTGCTGCACCTTAGGGGGTGTTTTGGGGAGGATTCATTGAGTCAATTCCATTTCTATTTCTACGAGACAACCAGAAAAATACCGAAGACCATTTTTTATTGACCCACCATCATCCATCCGCAGCCTACCATTCATCACCCACCATTCCTGCAACCTTTCACACATCCACACACCTAAAAACTTCTCAGCTGCACCCTTCTACACCACCATACACCTTCCTTTACAACCAAAAAACCCTTCCATACACCATCAAACACCATCCAAACTCTGCACCCACCTTTGTGCCGCAGCAAGAAGGAAGAAAAGAAGACTCGTGGATGTTCAAGCTTGACCGTTGGAGCATTCTAGGTGTAACTCATTCTATGTTTTCAATGTTTAACTTCTTTCTCTTTCGTTTTGTTGTGAACATGAGTGGCTGAACCCCTCTTGGCTAGGGGTGATTTCAAAGCCATGATTATGTGTGTAATTTGAGTTGATAAATTCCAGTACAATTTCTTGAATCATGAATGCAATTGGCTTAACTATTCTATTCAAAACTTGTTCTTGTGTGTTGATTAAGGTGGCCAACTTAGTTTGCATGCTTGAATTCGATGCTAGAATATAAGGGAGTTTCACATAATCGTTACAAACTTATATTCATATGTAGTGAAGGTCGCTAGTCACGATCGCGTTAAGTTCAATTCCTAGCATGAGTGACATGATGTCATAGTTACAAGTTCTTTGTCAATGCTTATGATTCTCATCGAACATAATGATCTTTGATTGTGTCTCTATTATGATGTCATGTAGGGAACTTTTGAATAATGCTTTGAGTTGTCGAATGATGTCATCCAATTCAATGGCTTAAGGAGAATCTGAGAATTAATTAGTGATGGCACGGTTAATTTGGGGCATTGTCGTTCATAATTCAATGAAAGAGTAGCTGGAAATCAATTCGTTTGCATACATGTCATGTGTGGAGAAAGAAACTCTAGCTAATCCATCCATCATCCCAAAACTTCCCAATTTCGTGTTAAACTTAGTTGTTTTCAAATTTCTGTTTTTATTTCAATTTTCGTCAAAACTCAATCCCACCTTTACTTTCTTGTTTTAACGAGTCTAAAATCTGTTTGGTTTGTGTTTTTAAGTGTCTTAAGTTTAGTTAAAAGTGAATTTCGTCCAAAATCTGTTTTAGAGTCTAGTTTGAGTCTTTTTGGTTGTTTTGCATTGTTTGCATCTTTTAGGTCAGTTTTGAGTCATATAAGTTTAGTTAGGAGTTTTTAAGTTTGTTTTTATATTTTTGAGTCAGTTTGCATTAGGTTAGCAAGCCCTCATAATCCCCGGTTTAGAACGATCCCTACTTATCCATACTACAATTGTCAAAAAGAGGGTTTAATTTGTGTGTCTAGTTAATTTACACATCAGCAAGGGTGGTTCTTCCCTTGCCGTGGCCTTGTCATCCTCCTCTTCCTCAAGCAGCAACTGTTCATCCATCTTTAGACTGTGTTGGAACGTTTTTGGGTCAGCTCCAACCTCTAAACCACTTTCCAGATGGCTTCGGCGGTTTCAAAACCTCCTTTTGGATTTACAACGGTTGAACTAGGAAGTTTGCCTTGTTCTCTCAACTGCCCAAGGAACTCTGAAATCTGCCCTATTTGCTTCTTTATGTCACTCATCTTCTTGTCTTGATTTGCTATTCTATTATTTTGATTTTGTAATCCCTGCGATACAGAAGTTAGTAATTGAATAACTTGATCATTATCCATGGACATACTTGAATTCGATTGGAATGGGGGAGGTTGTGGTGGCTGCATAGACATTGAATAAAACTCCTCATATGGCTGCCAATATCCTTCTTGTTGAGCCTCTTTGGCTTGATTTTGTGTTCCCTGCATCAAAGAAATTAGTTCAGCAAGAATTTGATTACAAGCCATTGACGAACCTGAATTGGGTTGGATTTGTTGTGGGGGAGGCTGCATAGGGCTAGAATAGAACTCCTCATATGGCTGCCAATATGCTTCGTGTTGAACTTGTTGAGGTTCCCACCACATAGAGTTTGACTGATCACTCCAATCTTGTTGATTAACTGGATATCCTTGCATATAGGACGCACCAAATGTAGGGACACTTTGCATCGTGGTTCTTTCGATGTGCTGCTACATAAGAGAAGTAAGATTCGCTATTTGAGCTTGAAGATTAGCAATTGCCATGTCTTGCTTCTCTAGTACCTGAAATCAAAGAAAGAAAACTAAATCAAATATCACAAGTAAAATAAACAAAACAAACCAAAATCAGAAACTAAAAAGAAACACGAAAAGAAACAAAGGGGGATTAGCAATTTTGCTAATCCCCGGCAACGGTGCCAAAATTTGATGTGAAAATTACTTGACACACAAATTAAACCCTATTTTTGACAATTGTAGTATATGATGTAAGTAGAGATCGTTCTAGGCCGGGGAAAAGCTAGGGATGCTAATCAACACAAACAAGACTCAAAAATACTTATTTAGACTCTATAGACTCAAAACTAACTCAAAACACTTAAAACAGCAACAAACAATAAAAAAGACTCAATTTTAGACCTAAGAAGTGATTTTGACGAAATTAAACTAAAACTTGACTCAAAAGACTAAAAGAAAACAAATTTTGACTCAAGACTCAATGAAAGGGGGATTGTTTTTGACGAATTTAAAACTTAAAACAAAAACTTTGCATAAAACACTTAAGAAAAACGATTTTTATGAATTGAATGGATGATGAATTAGTTTGAGGATCCTTCTCCACACATGATATATGCATATGAACCAATTTCCATTTATTATTCCTTTAGACATGAATGACAACACCCCAAGTTAACCGTGAATGCACAAATTAACCATCAGATTCTCCTTATTTCATTGAATTGAACGAAACATGCATTACAACCAAATTATCCTTATCAAGTTCCTAACTATGAAAGCATGATAGAAAACATATCAAAGGTCATTACGTTCTTTGAAAATCATAAGTGTTGACGAGGCATTCGTAACTATGAACAGCATGATACTCTTGCCTAGGACTTTACTTAACATGATTGTGACTAGCAACCTCTACTACTTGTGAATATAGGTTCATAACGATTAGGTGAAAATCCCTTATACTCTAGCATCAAATTCATGCATGTGAATTAAGTGTCGACCCCCAATTAACACACACAAACAAGTTTTAATAACTCAGTTAAGCAAATCACATTCAAGACTCAAGAACACAATAACTGGATGTAATCAATTCATATAATCATGGCTTCAAATTCACCTCTAACTAAAATAAACTTAGTTCCACATAATTGTAAACCAAATTAAAATAAACATTAAACTAAGGATAAAATACACCTAGAAACGCTCCAAGTATCTTCTTTTCCTTCCTTCCTTGCTGTGGCAGATGGTGTTTGGGGGTGGTGGATGGATGTAGGTGAATTATGGTGAAGGGTGGATCATTTTAAGTGCACAGCAGGTATGTGTATTTATAGGGAGAGAAAGGCACGGTTTCAAGGTGTTTTGGAGAAGGATTTGGCATCCCAAACCACCAAGGAAAGGGTGAAATTCGAGCAGATTCCATGTAGGAAAAAATTGGTCTTCAAATCAGGAGATATGATTTCTAGAACAAGGAGATAAGGCACCGGAATTTAGGTGATAAAATCTGATAAGAATCCCCTTTTGTAGCTGGAAATAAGGTAGGATAGGATTAGGTTAGGATAGATAGGATTAGATAAGATAAGGATTTGGATAATGTTTCTAGATAATGTTCCTTATTTCTTGCTCTTCTCTTATCTTCTAGAACTTGAACTTGTTTCTTCCTTCTTCTTAGCAGATTCCTTGCCTTCTAATCTTCAAATTCGTCCATCCCACTTGCTTGAATCATAAGCTATCCATTCTTAGCCCAAAATTGCTCCAAAACACTCCAAATTAGCTCTTTTTGCATATTTTGCCTTTAGGACCTGAAATTGCACGAAAATGACTTTAAACACTATAATAAGTAATAACTAACTACGAAAATGCAAGAAAAAAGCTAACTAAGTACACTATACTATAATAAGTAATAACTAAAACGAGCGTGCCTTTGACGTCCTTTTGAACTTAGCAAATAAACACTTATACTATGCTAGTAGGACATTAATAATGAGTTCTCGAAAGATTAAAAGCTTATTTGTTGCCAAAAGTACACTATTTTATTATTTGGAGTGTATTTGCACTGTTTTAAGCATTCGTGGGATAAAACGAGTGTGCCTTTGACATGCTTTGGAACTTAACCAAATAAACACATATAATACACTACTAAGCCATTAATAGTTAGTTCTCAAAAGGATAAAAGCCTATTTTGTGTCAAAAGTACATTTGCACCGTTTTAAGCATTTGTGGGATAAAAAGTGCATGCCTTTGAAGCGCTTTGGAACTTAAGCAAATAAACACATATAATACGTTACTAAGACATTACTAAGGTGTGCTCGAAAGATCAAATGCTTATTTGGTGTCAAAAGTTCACTATTTTTGTATTTCGAGTGTATTTGCATTGTTTTAAACATTTGTGGGAAAAACTAGCGTGCGTTTGACGCGCTTTGAAACGTAAGCAAATAAACACATATAATACGCCTAGTAAGACATTACTAAGGAGTGCTCGAATGATCAAATGCTTATTTGGTGTCAAAAGTTCACTATTTTTGTATTTCGAGTGTATTTGCATTGTTTTAAACATTCGTGGGAAAAACTAGCGTGCGTTTGACATGCTTTAAAACCTGAGCAAATAAACACATATAATACGCTACAAAGACATTACTAAGGAGTGCTCAAATGATCAAATGCTTATTTGGCGTCAAAAGTACACTGTTTTAGTATTTCAAGTGTATTTGCACTGTTTTAAACATTCGTGGGAAAAACTAGCGTGCGTTTGGCGCGCTTTGGAACTTAACAAATAAACACATATAATATGCTACTAAGACAATAATAATGAGTTCTCAAAAGATCAATAGCATATTGGGTCTCAAAAGTAGAGTATTTTTGTATTTGAAGTGTATTTGCACTGTTTAAAGTCTTCGTTGGAAAAAACAAGCGTATCTTTGACGCGCTTGGGAACGTAAACAAATAAACACATATAATACGCTACTACGACATTAATATTAAGTTCTCGAAAGATCAAATGCTTCCTTGGTGTCAAAAGTACACTATTTTTCTATTTGGAGTGTATTTGCACTGTTTTATGCATGTGGGATAAAACGAGAGTGCCTTTGACGCGCTTTTGAACTTAAGCAAATAAAGACTTATACTACGCTATAGGACATTAATAGTGAGTTCTCGAAAGATCAAAAGCTTATTTGGTGTCAAAAGTACACTATTTTTGTATTTGGAGTGTATTTGCATTGTTTTAAGTATTCGTGGGATAAAACGAGTGTGCCTTTGACGCGCTTTGGAATTTAAGCAAATAAACACATATAATACGCTAATAAGACATTAATAATGAGTTCTTGAACGATCAAATGCTTATTTGGTGTCTAAAGTTCACTATTTTTGTATTTGGAGTGTATTTGCACTGTTTTAAACAGTCGTGGGAAAAACAAGCGTGCGTTTGACGCGCATTGGAACTTAAGCAAATAAACACATATAATACGGTACTAAGACATTAATACTGAGTTCTCAAAAGATCAAAACCTTATTTGGTGTCAAAAGTACACAATTTTTGTATTTGGAGTGTATTTGCACTGTTTTAAGTATTCGTGAGATAAAACGAGCGTGCATTTGACGCGCTTTCGAACTTAAGCAAATAAACACATATAAGACGCTACTAAGACATTAATAAAGAGTGCTCGAAAAATCAAATGTTTATTTCTTGTCAAAAGTACAATATTTTTGTATTTGGAGTGTATTTGCACTGTTTTATGAATGTGGGATAAAACGAGGGTGCCTTTGACGCGCTTTTGAACTTAGCAAATAAACACTTATACTACACTAGTAAGACAATAATAATGAGTTCTCGAAAGATCAAAAGCTTATTTGGTGTCAAAAGTACGCTATTTTTGTATTTGGAGTGTATTTGCACTATTTTAAGTATTCGTGGAATAAAACGATTGTGCCTTTGACGTGCTTTGGAATTTAAGCAAATAAACACATATAATAAGCTAATAAGACTTTAATACTGAGTTCTCGAACGATCAAATGCTTATTAGGTGTTAAAAGTACACTATTTTTGTATTTGGAATGTATTTGCACTGTTTTATGCATGTGGGATAAAACGAGAGTGCCTTTGACGCGCTTTTGAACTTAAGCATTGATAGGAGCATATTTATGCGACTTAGTTAGCTTGTTTTCTTGCATTTACTTAGCTTAATTATGTTAATTATAGAGTTTTAAGCCATTTTCGTGCAATTTCAGGGCCTAATGACAAAGTGTGCAAAAAGAGCCAATTTGGAGTGTTTTGGAGCTATTTTGGGCCAAGGATGGATAGCTTATAATTCAAGCAAGAAGGATGGACGAATTTGAGGATTTAAAGACAAGGAATCAGCTAGGAAGAAGGAAGAAACAAGTTCAAGTTCTAGAAGATAAGAGAAGAGCAAGAAATAAGGAGCATTATCTAGAAGCATTATCCATAACCTTATCTTATCTTGCCTTATCCTTACCTTATCTTATCCACCTTATTTTCAGCCAAAAAGGGGGGGGGGGGGGGTCTCTTATCAGGTTTTATCACCTAAAATTGGGGGTTCTAGATGCCTAAAAACATGCAACAAAACCCTTAAAACTCTCCTACAAATCTGCCACACCCTTCCCTTCATTTCAGGCGCCTAACACCCTTTCTAGAAGGCCTTTTCCTTCTCCTAATTCCCAGCCGCATGTACCCTTCTAGATGGCCTATTTTCTGGTGGAAAACACATCCTTTTCCTCTTTGGATTGTGTTTGAGAGTTCCCTTTTCCTTTGTGGTTTTGGAGTCCCAATTCTCTACTTATTCTATGTCCCAATCCTCTAAACATTATAACTCCTATTCCAGCCATGTTGAGGCTTATTCATTCAGCCCTATAAATACATATGTGCCGCACCATTCTTCAATCACCACCCCTCACCACTCTCTCATCACAATACATCACCAATCTGCCCATTGTGCCGAAATTGCAAGGAGAAGAAGAACCTATTGCCATGCCTAGTGGAGCTCTATTCTAGGTGTTTTCTATCCTTATATTTCAATGTTTAATTCAATTTTCTTGTGTGTAATTGTGAACATGAGAGGCTAAACTCGTTTTAAGCTAGGGGCGATTTCAAAGCCATGATTATATATGTGACATGAATTGATTATCCAGTTATTATTTCATAAGTTATGAATGTAATTTGCTTAACTGTTTGATTCAAAACTTATCCTTGTATGTGGGTTAAGGGTGCACACTTAGTTTGCATGCATGAATTTGATGCTAGAATATAAGGGAATTGCATATAATGAACTTGTATTCATAAGTAGTAAAGGTTGCTAGTCACAATCGTGTTAAGTTAAATTCTGGGAAAACATATATGTTGTCATATTTTCCTCGTCAATGCTTATGGTTTTCAACGAACTTAATGACCTTTGAGTATGATGTCATCAATAAGGATAATTTGGTTGGATGTGTATTCCGTCTAATTCAATGAACTTAGGAAAATCTGAAGGTTAATTAGTGCAATTCACGGTTAATCTGGGGCATTGTCATTCATAATTTAGAAAGATAATAACTGGAAGTTGATTTGTGTTGCATATGTGTCATGTGTGGAGAAGGGTTCCCTAGCTAGTCCATCATCCATTCAATTCATCAAAATCGTTTTTTCTTAAGTGTTTTATGCAAAGTTTCTGTTTTAAAGTTTAATTTCGTCCAAAATAATCCCCTTTTCATTTAATCTTGTTAGTTGAGTCCAATTCTGTTTTCTTTGAGTCTTTTGAGTCAAGTTTTACTTTATTTTCGTCAAAATCACTTCTTGGGTCTAAAATTGAGTCTTTTTGATTGTTTGTTGCTGTTTTGAGTGTTTAAAGTTAGTTTTGAGTCTATTGAGTCTAAATTAGTGTTTTTGAGTCTTATTTGTGTTGATTAGCATCCCTAGTTAATTCCCGGCCTAGAACGATCCCTACTTGCATCATAGACTACAATTGTCATAAATAGGGTTTAATTTGCGTGTTAAGTAATTTTCACATCAAGCATTTATGCAACTTAGTTAGCTTGTTTTCGTGCATTTATGTTGATTATTCTTAGTTAATTTAGTATTTTAAGCCATTTTCGTGTGTTTGTAGGTCCAAAGGGTTAAAGTATCAAGAAAGTGCATTTTGGAGCCTTTTGGAGCAATTTTGGGCATGTTTTGGATAGCATATGCTTGGAGCAATGTAGATGGACGAAATTGAAGACCAAAGCATGCTAGGAATCAGCCAAGGAAAGGAAGAAAAATTAATTCAAGTCAAGGAAGGAAAAGGAATCCAAGAAAAAGAAGGATTGACCAAGTCAAAGTTTCCTAATCCTAATGTGCTAGGAAATCAGCCACAAAGGGGAGTCCTAGATACTTTGGGACACCTAATTCCCACTCTAAGGTGGGTGCCGCACATTCCTCTTCAAGTTTACACCCTTGCCGCACAAGTTTTATACTTTCCCTTTTAAATTAGAACCCAAAACCAGCAAGGAAGACCTTTCCCTTTCCCTTGCCGCATATATGTCTCACTTTCCCTTTGTTTTCAGTCATTGCCGCACCAAATACTTACCCTTTCCTTAGATTTCTGACTTTAACTCCTTTTTCCCTTAAGGTTTTGGTTTAATTTTTGTTACCTAATTTATTCTCTAGCCTTAAACTCCCAAACCCTATAAATATACATTCTTGCCGCACCAATCCTCCCATCCTTCCATCCAAAACACATCCATAGACAACCTTAGACACTTGTGCCCCAGCAAGGTGGAGAAGAAGAGGCCCTTTGACGTTTCAAGCTTGAAGATTGGATCGTTCTAGGTGTACTTCGTTCTTATTTTCAATGTTTACTTTATTATTCTCTAATTTTGTTGTGACTATGAGTGGATAAACCCCTACTTAGCTAGGGGAAAATTCGAAGCCATGAACATGCTTGAGATATGAATTGATTTCTTCCAGTTGTGATTTGATGAATCGTGAATGCAATTCAATTAACTGTTTTATTCATAACTTGTTCTTGTATGTTGATTAAGGAGGCCTACTTAGTTTGCATGCTTGAACTTGATGCTAGAATATAAGGGAGTTTCACCTAATCGTTATGAACTTATATTCATGAGTAGTGAAGGTTGCTAGTCACAATCGCGTTAATTGAGTTCCTGGCAAACGTATCATGCATTCATAGTTACGAATGCCTGGTCAACACTTATGATTTTCATGGAACTTAATGATCTCTAACTGTATCTCTTCTATGCATTCATGTAGGGGACCGTTGGAGAATAATTTGGGTTGTCGTATGCATTCATCCAATTCAATGACATAAGGAAAATCTGAGGGTTAATTAGTGCATTCACGGTTAATCTGGGGTGTTGAAGTTCATGGTTTATTGAAAAGCAATTGGAAATCGTTTTATGTACAAGTTTGTCATGTGTGGAGAATGAATCCCTAGCTAATCCATCAACCATCCAATAAACCAAATTCGTTTTCAAATCTGCCTAGTTTTGCAATCTGTTTGTTTTACTTTCAAATTCGTACAAACCAAAACCCCCCTTTTACTTTCTTGTTTCAAAGTGTCTAAAATCTATTTTGTTTGTGTTTTTGAGTGTTTTGAGTCAAACTAAAACCAATTTTCGTCCAAAACCATCCTTAGTGTTAGAATCTGTCCAAAAAGTGTTTTTAAGCAGTTTTGAGTGTTTTTAACTTGTTTTGAGTCCCTTGAGTCTTTTCAAACGTTTTTAACTTTGTTTTTAAATCAATTTAGAGTCGATTAGCAATCCCTCCTAATCCCCGGTCCAGAACGATCCCTACTTGCATACTTACTACAATTGACAACAAGAGGGTTTAATTTGAGTACTTAACTTTTATCACATCAAATTTTGGCGCCGTTGCCAGGGATTAGCAGCTTTGCTAATCCCCCGGTTTTTCCCCTTTGTTTCTTTTCGTGTCATTTGTTTTTATTTTCTGTTTTGTTTTGTTTATTTTACTTTTGATATTTGATTTAGTTTTCTTTCTTTGATTTCAGGTACTAGAGAAGCAAGACATGGCAATTGCTAATATTCAAGCTCAAATAGCGAATCTTACTTCTCAATTATCGCAGCACATCGAAAGGACCACAATGCAAAGTATTCCTACATTTGGTGCGTCCTATACGCGAGGATATGAAGCTGATCAACAAGATTGGAGCAATCATTCAAATTCTATGTGGTGGGAACCTCAACAAGTTCAACACGAAGCATATTGGCAGCCCTATGAGGAGTTCTATTTAGAGCCTATGCCTCCCCCGCAACAATTCCAACCAAACTCAGGTTCGTCAATCAATTATGATGAAATTCTTGATGTACTAACTTCTTTGACGCAGGGATCACAAAATCAAGCCAATGAGGCTCCACAAGAAGGATATTGGCAGCCATATGAGGAGTTCTATTCAAGTCCTATGCAGCCACCACAGCCTCCCCCGCAACAATTCCAACCAAATTCAGGTTCGTCCATGGCTAATGATCAAATTAGGAACTTGATATGTTTTCTATCATGTTGTCATAGTTAGGAACTTGATAAGGATAATTTGGTTGTGATGCATGTTTCATTCAATTCAATGAACAAAGGAAAATCTGATGGTTAATTTATGCTTACATGGTTAACTTGGGGTGTTGTCATTCATAGTCTAAAGGAATAATAATTGGAAGTTGGTTCATGTGCATATATCATGTGTGGAGAAGGATCCTCTAACTAAGTTCATCATCCATTAAATTCATCAAAATCGTTTTCTAAAGTGTTTTAAACAAAGTTTCTGTTTTAAAGTTTAATTTCGTCCAAAACAATCCCCTTTTTCATCTAATCTTGTTAGTTGAGTCAAAATCTGTTTTCTTTAGGTCTTTTGAGTCAAGTTTTACTTTATTTTCGTCAAAATCACTTCTTGGATCTAAAATTGAGTCTTTTTTTATTGTTTGTTGCTGTTTTGAGTGTTTAAAGTTAGTTTTGAGTCTATTGAGTCTAAATTAGTGTTTTTGAGTCTTATTTGTGTTGATTAGCATCCCTAGTTAATCCCCGGCCTAGAACGATCCCTACTTGCATCATATACTACAATTGTCATAAATAGGGTTTAATTTGCGTGTTAAGTAATTTTCACATCAGACTTGCTATGGAACTTAAGCAAATAAACACAAATAATACTCTACTAGGACATTAATAATGTGTGCTCGAATGATCAAATGCTTATTTGGTGTCAAAAGTACACTATTTTTGTATTTCCAGTGTATTTGCACTGTTTTAAGCATTCATGGGATAAAACAAGCGTGCCTTTGACGCGCTTTGAACTTAAGCAAATAATTACAAATAATATGCTACTAGGACAATAATAATGAGTGCTCGAATGATCAAATGCTTATTTGGTGTCAAAAGTACACTATTTTTGTATTTCCAATGTATTTGCACTGTTTTAAGTATTTCCAATGTATTTGCACTGTTTATTTGCTTAAGTTCCAATGTATACGCTAATAAGACAGTAATAATGAGTTCTCGAACGATCAAATGCTTATTCGGTGTCAAAAGTACACTATTTTTGTATTTTGAGTGTATTTGCACTGTTTTATGCATGTGGGATAAAACGAGCATGCATTTGAAGC
Organism: Cotoneaster glaucophyllus; assembly: GCA_036320875.1. Classification (NCBI taxonomy): domain Eukaryota; kingdom Viridiplantae; phylum Streptophyta; class Magnoliopsida; order Rosales; family Rosaceae; genus Cotoneaster; species Cotoneaster glaucophyllus. The sequence continues at coordinate 98,596 of JAVVNS010000022.1, read as the reverse complement.
GCTTTGGAACTTAAGCAAATAAACACTTATACTACGCTAGTAGGACATTAATAATGAGTTCTCGAAAGATCAAAAGCTTATTTAGTGTCAAAAGTACACTATTTTTGTATTTGGGGTGTATTTGCACTGTTTTAAGCATTCGTTGGATAAAACGTGCGTGCCTTTGACGCGGTTTGGAACTTAAGCAAATAAACACATATAATTGATAGGAGCATATTTATGCGACTTAGTTAGCTTGTTTTCTTGCATTCTCGTAGTTAGTTATTACTTATTATAGTGTTTAAAGTCATTTTCGTGCAATTTCAGGTCCTAATGACAAAGTATGCAAAAAGAGGCAATTTGGAGCATTCTAGAACAATTTTGGGCCAAGAATGGATAGCTTATGATTCAAGCAAGTTGGATGGACGAATTTGAAGATCAAAAGAGGCTAGGAATCAGCTAAAGAGATGGAGAAAATAAAGTCAAGATAAGAAGATAAGAAGTTAGCAAGAAATATGGAACATTATCTCAAACATTATCCAAAACCGTATCTTATCTCATCCAAACAACCTTATCTTATCCTTACCTTATCCTAATCCTATCCTACCTTATTTCCAACTACAAAAGAGGATTCTTATCAGATTTTATCACCTAAATTCATGGTTCTAGAACCCTAAAAATCTGGTGCCTTATCTCCTTGTTCTAGAAACCATATCTCCTGATTTGAAGACCAATCTTTTTCCTACATGGAATCTGCTCGAATTTCACCCTTTCCTTGGTGGTTTGGGATGCCAAATCCTTCTCCAAAACACCTTGAAACCGTGCCTTTCTCTCCCTATAAATACACATACCTGCTGTGCACTTAAAATCATCCACCCTTCACCATAATTCACCTACATCCATCCACCACCCCTCTCATAATTCACTCTACATTCAGATATACATCCACATTCATTCATTCACAAAGCCTCAGGTGCCGCAATTCCAAGGAGAAGAAGGACTTAGTGTCGTGGCTGCATCCTTACTTCTAGGTGTTTTCTATCCTTATACTTCAATATTTAAATCAAGTTATTTTCGTGTAATTGCAAACATGAGAGGCTAAACTCGTTTTAGCTAGGGGCGATTTCAAAGCCATGATTATACATGTGCCTTTGACGTGCTTTGGAACTTAAGCAAATAAACACATAATAAGGCATTAATAATGAGTTCTCGAACGTTCAAATGCTCATTCAGTGTCAAAAGTATACTATTTTTGTATTTAGAGTGCATTTGCACTGTTTTATGCATGTGGGATAAAACGAGCATGCCTTTGACGCGCTTTGGAACTTAAGCAAATAAATACATATAATACGCTACTAAGAGATTAATAATTAGTGCTCAAAAGATCAAATGCTTATTTGGTGTCAAAAGTACACTATTTTTGTATTTGGACTGTATTTGCACTGTTTTAAGCATTCGTGGGATAAAACGAGTGTGCCTTTGACGCGCTTTGGAACTTAACCAAATAATTACTTATAATACGCTACTAAGAGATTAATAATTAGTGCTCAAAAGATCAAATGCTTTTTTGATGTCAAAAGTACACTATTTTTGTATTTAGAGTGTATTTGCGCTGTTTAAACAAGCTTGCCTTTGACGAGCTTTGGAATTTAAGCCAATAAACACATATAATACGCTAATAAGACATTAATAATGAGTTCTCGAACGATCAAATTCTTATTCGGTGTCAAAAGTACACTATTTTTGTATTTTAAGTGTATTTGCACTGTTTTATGCATGTGGGAGAAAACGAGCATGCCTTTGAAGCGCTTTGGAACTTAAGAATATAAACACTTATACTACGCTAGTAGCACATTAATAATGAGTTCTTGAAAGATCAAATGCTTATTTGGTGTCAAAAGTACACTATTTTTGTATTTCGAGTGTATTTGTATTGTTTTAAGTATTCGTGGGATAAAACGTGCGTGCCTTTGACGCGGTTTGGAACTTAAGCAAATAAACACATATAATACACTAATAAGGCATTAATAATGAGTTCTCAAACGATCAAATGCTTATTTGGTGTCAAAAGTGCACTATTTTTGTATTTGGAGTGTATTTGTATTGTTTTAAGTATTCGTGGGATAAAAGGAGTGTGCCTTTGAGGCGCTTTTGAATTTAAGCAAATAAACACATAATACGCCAATAAGACATTAATAATGAGTGCTCGAACTATCAAATGCTTATTCGGTGTCAAAAGCACACTATTTTTGTATTTTAAGTGTATTTGCACTGTTTTATGCATGTGGGAGAAAACGAGCATGCCTTTGAAGCACTTTGGAACTTAAGAATATAAACACTTATACTACGCTAGTAGCACATTAATAATGAGTTCTTGAAAGATCAAATGCTTATTTGGAGTCAAAAGTACACTATTTTTGTATTTCGAGTGTAATTGTATTGTTTTAAGTATTCGTGGGATAAAACGTGCGTGCTGATAGGAGCATATTTATGCGACTTAGTTAGCTTGTTTTCTTGCATTTACTTAGCTTAATTATGTTAATTATAGTGTTTAAAGTCATTTTCGTGCAATTTCAGGGCTTAATAACAAAGTGTGCAAAAAGAGCCAATTTGGAGTGATTTGGAGCTATTTTGGGTCAAGGATGGATAGCTTATGAGCCAAGCAAGAAGGATGGACGAATTTGGAGATTTAAAGACAAGGAATCAGCTAGGAAGAAGGAAGAAACAAGTTCAAGTTCTAGAAGATAAGAGAAGAGCAAGAAATAAGGAACATTATCTAGAAGCCTTATCCTTACCTTATCTTATCCACCTTATTTTCAGCCAAAAAGGGGGGGTTTCTTATCAGATTTGATCACTTGAAATTAAGGATTCTAGAAGCCTAAAAATGTGCAAAACAACCCTTAAACCTCTCCTACATTCATACTGCACATCTCCTCAGATTTCCTACAAAGGTGGCGCCTAAATGACCTCTTCTAGAAGGCCTTTTCCTTCTCCTAAATCCCAGCCGCATGTCCCCTCTTCTAGATGCCTTTTTCTGCTAGGAAAACATGTCCTTTTCCTCCTTGGTTTATGATTAAGTTGGCCTAATTTCTGAAGGAGTTGGAGTCCAAGTTCTCTGCCTATTCTAAATCCAAAACCTTTGCACATTATAATTCCTAAATCCACCCTTGCTGTGGCTTTTAGTTTTCAGCCCTATAAATACCTAAGTGCCGCACCCTTTTCACTCACCACTCACCTCTCATTCAACATACATCTCTCAGATACACATTCATACACCCATCTAAGCTCTTGTGCCGCAATTGCAAGGAGGAAGGAAGGACTTAGTGCCGTGGCTGCCCATTGTTCTAGGTGTTGTCTTTCTTTTATCTCAATGTTTAATTCAAGTTATTTTTGTGTAATTGCAAACATGAGAGGCTAAATTTCTTATTAGTTGGGGGTGAATTTGAAGCCATGATTATATGCTATATATGAATTGATTACATCCAATTATTGTTTCTTAAGACTTGAATGTGATTTGCTTATCTAAGTTATTAAAACTTGTTTGTGTGTGTTAATTGGGAGTCGACACTTAATTTGCATGCATTAACTTGAAGCTAGAGTATAAGGGAATTTCACCTAATCGTTATGAACTTATATTCACAAGTAGTAAAGGTTGCTAGTCACAATCATGTTAAGTAAGTCCTAGGCAAGAGTTTCATGCATTCATAGTTATAATTGCCTTGTCAACACTTATGATTTTCAAAGAACGTAATGACCTTTGATATGTTTTCTATCATGCAATCATAGTTAGGGACTTGATAAGGATAATTTGGTTGTAATGCATGTTTCATTCAATTCAATGAGAAAAGAGAAGTCTGATGGTTAATTTATGCTTAAATGGTTAACTTGGGGTGTTGTCATTCATAGTCTAAAGGAATAATAATTGGAAATTGGTTCATGTGCATATATCATGTGTGGAGAAGGATCCTCTAACTAAACTCATCATCCATTCAATTCATCAAAATCGTTTTTCTTAAGTGTTTTAAACAAAGTTTATGTTTTAAAGTTTAAATTCGTCCAAAACAATCCCGTTTTCATCTCATCTTGTTATTTGAGTCAAAACCTGTTTTCTTTAGTCTTTTGAGTCAAGTTTTACCTTATTTTCGTCAAAATCACTTCTTGGGTCTAAAACTGAGTCTTTTTGGTTGTTTTAAGTTGTTTTGAGTCTTTTAAATCTGTTTTGAGTCCCTTGAGTCTATTTAAACGTTTTTAAGTTTGTTTTTGTGTTTTTAAGTCTAAATTGTGTTGATTAGCATCCCTAGTTAATCCCCGGTCTAGAACGATCCCTACTTGCATCATATACTACAATTGTCAAAAATAGGGTTTAATTTGTGTGTCAAGTAATTTTCACATCAAATTTTGGCGCCGTTGCCGGGGATTAGCAAATTGCTAATCCCTTGTTTATTTCGTAAGTTTTTATTTCATATTCTGATTTTGTTTGTTTTTCTTGTTTCAGGTACTAAGTTTATGAATCGTAGTTCTCAACCTATTCGTGCAAACATCTTGGAGTTTGACGACGATTTCGAACGAACGTTGAGAAGGAAGAGGAAGCAACCAGAACCAAACCCACCTAGTCCACCAAGTTCAGAGGCCGAATCTGAATTTGATGAAGAGGAAGAAGAAGAACAAGCCATGGCAGCGGACAATCGTACAATCAAAGAACTTTCAGCCTCGGGGTTGGACAATGCCACACCTCTTTGCATTCAATACCCCGTGGCTGCCCAAGGTAAGACCGATGAGTTTGAATTGAAGTCTAGCTTGTTGCATCATATTCCCAAATACCATGGACTGTCCATGGAAGATCCAAACAAGCATCTTAAGGAGTTTGAAGTGGTATGTTCGAGTATGACACCCATTAATGTCGATGGGAGCATTCTAAAGATGAAAGCCTTTCCATTCTCTCTTTTGGACAAGGCTAAAGATTGGCTATATGAATTGGCACCCGGAACCGTCACTTCTTGGGAGAGTATGAAGCGTGCGTTTTTAGAGAAATTCTTCCCTACATCACGTGTCATTCTTTTAAGGAAGAAAATCAGTGGCATACAACAAAACCAAGGAGAATTGATAGGAGCATATTTATGCGACTTAGTTAGCTTGTTTTCTTGCATTTATTTAGCTTAATTATGATAATTATAGTGTTTTAAGCCATTTTCGTGCAATTTCAGGGCCTAATGACAAAGTGTGCAAAAAGAGCCAATTTGGAGTGTTTTGGAGCTATTTTGGACCAAGGATGGATAGCTTATGAGTCAAGCAAGAAGGATGGACGAATTTGAGGATTTAAAGGCTAGGAATCAGCTAAGAAGAAGGAAGAAACAAGTTCAAGTTCTAGAAGATAAGAAAAGAGCAAGAAATATGGAACATTATCTCAAACATTATCCAAAACCTTATCTTATCCAAACTACCTTATCTTATCTTAACCTTATCCTAATCCTATTCTACCTTAAAACCAGCTACAAAGAGAACTCCTAATTACATTTAAACACCTAGAAATCAGATTTCTAGAATCCTTATCGTATTCCTACAAAGGTGCCACACATATCATCTTCTAGAAGCCCAAATACCTGCTGCAAGGAACCATCCTTTTCCCCCTTGGATTGTGCTCGAATTTAACCTTGTTCTTTGTGGATTTGGAGTCCTAAATCCCTCTCCAAAACTACCTTGAAACCGTGCCTTTTCAGCCCTATAAATACATAGGTGCTGCAGCTCATTCATTCACCATCCTCACATCACAAAACAACCCCCCATTCGACATACACCCCTCTCATACAGATTCACACACTCATAAGCCTCTTGTGCCGCAATTGCAAGGAGAAGAAGGACCTAGTGCCGTGGCTGCATCCATACTTCTAGGTGTTTTCTATCCTTATACTTCAATGTTTAATTCAATTTTCTTGTGTGTAATTGTGAACATGAGAGGCTAAACTCATTTTAGCTAGGGGCGATTTCAAAGCCATGATAATATATGTGACATGAATTGATTATCCAGTTATTATTTCATAAGTTATGAATGTAATTTGCTTAACTGTTTGATTCAAAACTTATTCTTGTATGTGGGTTAAGGTGGCCAACTTAGTTTGCATGCATGAATTTGATGCTAGAATATAAGGGAATTGCATATTATGAACTTGTATTCATGAGTAGTAAAGGTTGCTAGTCACAATCGTGTTAAGTTAAATTCTGGGAAAACATATATGTTGTCATATTTTCCTCGTCAATGCTTATGGTTTTCAACGAACTTAATGGCCTTTGAGTATGCTATCATCAATAAGGATAATTTGGTTGGATACGTATTCTATCTAATTCAATGAACTTAGGAAAATCTGAAGGTTAACTAGTGCAATTCACGGTTAATCTGGGGCGTTGTCATTTGGATACGTATTCTATCTAATTCAATGAACTTAGGAAAATCTGAAGGTTAACTAGTGCAATTCACGGTTAATCTGGGGCGTTGTCATTCATAATTTAAAAAGATAATAACTGGAAGTTGATTTGTGTTGCATATGTGTCATGTGTGGAGAAGGACCCTCTAGCTAGCCCATCAACCATCAAAGTTTTCAAATTCGTTTTCAAACTTGTTTACTTTACAAAGTCTTTGTTTTATTTTCAAATTCGTCCAAACCAAAACCCCCCTTTTACTTTCTTGTTTTAAAGTGTCTAAAATCTGTTTTCTTTGTGTTTTCAAGTGTTTTGAGTCAAACTAAAACCAATTTTCGTCCAAAACCATCCCTAGCGTCTAGAATCTGTCCACAAAGTGTTTTTAAGCCGTTTTAAGTGTTTTTAACTTGTTTTGAGTCCCTTGAGTCTATACAAACGTTTTTAACTTTGTTTTTGTGTTTTTAAATCAATTTAGAGTCGATTAGCAATCCCTCCTAATCCCCGGTCCAGAACGATCCCTACTTGCATACATACTACAATTGACAACAAGAGGGTTTAATTTGCGTGTTAAGTAATTTTCACATCAAGAATCCTTTCCGGCATATTATGAGCGTTTCAAGGCCTTGGTTGCATCTTGTCCACAACACCAAATGAAGGAGGAGCTTTTAATTCAATACTTTTACGAGGGACTCCTTCCGATTGAAAGACAAATGCTAGATGCCTCGGCGGGAGGTGCTTTGGTTGACAAAACACCGGTGGCTGCCAAGATCCTAATCTCGAACCGAGCCTTGAACGCACAACAATACGAAGGAGTTGGCCAAAGAGACACCCCACGGCAGCAAGTAAATGAGGTAAGTTCCAATTCCGATTTGCAATCTCAATTAACTAACATTACTACTATGTTGTCGCAATTTATGGAAGGATGCAAAATACAAGGAAACAACCCAAGTGTGTGTGGCGTGTGCTCTATGCAAGGGCATCCCAATGATCAATGTCCACAATTGATTGAGAATGGAGGATGGGAAAGTGCCAATGCCATAGGTTTTCAAGGCCAAAATCAGCAAAGGCACGATCCATACTCAAATACATACAATCCGGGATGGAGAGACCACCCAAATTTCAAGTGGAGGGAGCCTCAACAACCTCAACAACAAGGAGGTTTTCGACAAACACCCCCTGGGTTTTATCAAAAGCCATTCACTCAATCTCAACCTCAATCACAAATTGTTCAACCAAACTCATGTTCGTTAGTTAATAATGATCAAGTGGTTAAATTACTAACTTCTGTTTCGCAGAGAATGGAGAATCAAGACAAAGAGATGAGTGACATGAAGAAGCAAATGGGGCAGATTTCTGAGTTCCTAGGGCAGTTTAGAGAACAAGGTAAACTTCCTAGTTCAATCGTTGTGAATCCAAAGGGAGGTTTTGAAACCGCTAAGGCCATTACATTGCGGAGTGGCAAGGAGCTCAGGAATCACTCAAAACCGTCCAAACAAGGCCTTAACGAGGATGAAAAGCTGCTACAAGAAGAAGAACAGGGAGTACAAGCCACGGCAAAGGAAGAGAATAGCTTGCCGCAGCCCCCTAGAGCCCCAAAACCATCCCAAACCACCAAGGTAAGCCCTAATCCGAATTTTTCAAGTTCTATTCCACTAAATGTGCCCTTTCCTAGCAGGTTTAAGCAATCAAAGAAAGAAGAGAATGAGAAAGACATTCTGGAAACCTTTCGGAAAGTTCAAGTCAATATTCCGCTCCTTGATGCAATTAAGCAAGTGCCTAAGTATGCCAAGTTTTTGAAAGAACTTTGCACAACAAGGAAGAGGATTTCGAACAAGGAAGTGGTTCAGGTAAGTGAGAATGTCTATGCGGTGCTACAAAGGAAACTACCACCTAAGTGCAAAGATCCGAGTAGTTTCACAATTCCTTGCATTATTGGCAATACTAAGTTTGAACATGCCATGCTAGATTTAGGTGCTTCAATTAATGTTATGCCCTATTCAATTTATGCATCGATGAACTTAGGCGAGCTTAAAACGATGGTGTAATTATTCAATTGGCCGACCGTTCTAACGCATATCCGAAAGGAGTTGTGGAAGATGTCTTAGTGCAGGTGAACAATTTGATCTTTCCAGCGGACTTTTACGTGCTTGACATGGAAGATGGAGTCTATTCTACCCCATTGCCGATCCTCCTTGGGAGACCTTTCATGAAAACAGCCCGCACGAAGATAGATGTATTCAAAGGGACATTAACATTGGAATTTGATGGGGAAGTTATTGATTTTAATATTTCTGATGCCATTAAATATCCTAAGGATGAGCATTCATGTTTTTCTATTGATGTACTTGATTCTTTGGCGCAGGACTTTCTCGATTCGTTGGACAAAGACCCCCTTGAAACAACAATGGCCGATGGATTGGGCTTAAAACCAAATCTGGCCGTGCCTAATGAAGAAGTTGGCGAGATGGTGGCTGCCCTAGGAGCATTGCCACAATATCATGGTAAGTCTTCAATCCCAAATTCCATTCCCGTTTCTACTGATAAATTGTTACCTTCAGTGATTCAGGCCCTAATTCTTGAACTTAAACCATTGCCGAGTCATTTGAAGTACGCCTATTTAGGAGACAAAGAAACGTTGCCGGTCATAATCTCTGCAACACTCACGGCATTAGAGGAAGAAAAACTGATTCGGGTGTTGAAAGAGCACAAAACAGCCATAGGGTGGACCTTGGCCGACATTAAAGGTATTAGCCCTACAACTTGCATGCATCGCATACTTCTAGAGGAGGGGGCTAAACCAACTCGAGAGGCTCAACGCCGACTCAACCCTCCGATGATGGAAGTTGTCAAGAAGGAGATTATAAAGCTTCTCGATTGTGGAGTGATCTACCCTATCTCGGATAGCCGATGGGTTTCGCCGGTGCAAGTTGTTCCAAAGAAGTCGGGAGTTACAGTGGTGAAGAATGCCGAAAATGAGCTTGTGCCAACCCGTATCCAAACAGGTTGGAGAGTATGCATTGATTATAGGAAGCTCAACGCCACTACAAGGAAGGACCACTTCCCTTTGCCGTTCATTGACCAAATGCTTGAAAGGTTAGCCGGTCATTCTTTTTATTGTTTTCTTGATGGCTATTCGGGATATAATCAAATTGTCATAGCTCCCGACGACCAAGAAAAGACAACCTTCACATGCCCATTTGGTACCTTTGCCTATCGTCGCATGCCATTCGGTCTATGCAATGCACCTGCAACTTTTCAACGATGTATGGTAAGTATATTTTCAGATTTCGTTGAGAAGATCATAGAGGTATTTATGGATGATTTTAGTGTCTTTGGAGATTCATTTGATAATTGTTTGGATAATCTCACATTAATCTTGAAACGATGTGTTGAAACTAACCTTGTTTTAAATTGGGAGAAATGTCACTTTATGGTGAAACAAGGTATAGTTTTAGGTCATATCGTTTCAGAAAAAGGAATTGAAGTTGATAAATCAAAAATAGATCTTGTACGCTACTTACCCTCTCCGACTTCGGTTAGAGAGGTTCGTTCTTTTCTTTTACATGCAGGATTTTATAGGCGATTCATCAAGGATTTTTCAAAGATTTCCAACCCCTTGTGCCGCCTCCTTCAAAAGGATGTGCCTTTCAAATTCGATGAAGAGTGTGAGAAGGCCTTCACAAGCCTCAAAAACAAGCTCACTTCGGCCCCTATTATTGTCCCACCAGATTGGAGCCTTCCCTTTGAACTCATGTGCGATGCATCCGATTATGCATTAGGAGCTGTTTTGGGACAAAGAACGGACAAGCAGCCACACGTCATATACTATGCTTCCCGGACGTTGAATGATGCTCAATTGAACTATTCCACAACGGAAAAAGAACTTCTTGCTGTTGTTTTTGCTTTAGATAAATTTCGCTCGTATTTACTTGGTACTAAAGTTATAATTTACTCTGATCATGCAGCGTTGAAGTACTTACTTACCAAGAAGGAGGCTAAACCACGGCTTATTCGTTGAATGCTTCTTCTCCAAGAGTTCGATATTGAAATTCGGGACAAGAAAGGATGCGAGAACGTGGTGGCTGACCACTTGAGCCGAATGGTCCATGAAGAAGATGAAGCCGTGCCTATTCCAGAGACATTCCCCGATGAGCAGCTGCTGTCCATCAAGGTAAGTGCACCATGGTATGCCGATTTAGTTAATTATTTGGTCTCTAAACAAGTTCCCGACACCTTAAGTAAGCATCAACGGGATAAACTAAAGAAAGAGGCACGTTCTTATGTGTGGGATGACCCTTATTTGTGGAAATATGGTGCGGATCAAATCATTCGTAGGTGTGTGCATAATTCTGAATTTCATTTAATTTTAACATTTTGTCACACTTATGCATGCGGAGGTCACTTTGGCACTCAAAGGACTGCACGAAAAGTACTTGAAAGTGGTTTTTATTGGCCTACCATCTTTAAGGATGCTAGAACGTTTTGCTTGTCATGTGATCGTTGTCAAAGAACCGGAAACATTGGTTCAAAAGATCAAATGCCGCAGGTCCCTGTATTTAGTGTTGAAATTTTTGATGTTTGGGGCATTAATTTCATGGGTCCTTTTCCCTCAGGTCATGGTTTTGTTTATATTATACTTGCGGTTGATTATGCTTCGAAATGGGTGGAAGCAAAAGCCACCCGTACTAATGATTCTAAAGTGGTTGCAGATTTTATAAGAACTAACATATTTGCTAGATTTGGAATGCCAAGAGTTTTTATAAGTGATGGGGGTTCACACTTTTGCAATCGAACCATTGAGGCGTTGCTCAAGAAATATAACGTCACTCATAGGGTGGCAACACCTTATCATCCCCAAACAAATGGCCAAGCCGAGGTTTCAAATCGGGAGATCAAACAGATTTTAGAGAAGACCGTTGGGCCTAACCGGAAAGATTGGAGCTTACGTTTGAATGATGCATTGTGGGCATATCGTACGGCCTACAAAACACCAATTGGGATGTCCCCATTTCGGCTCATATATGGAAAACCATGTCATCTTCCGGTTGAATTGGAGCACAAAGCACATTGGGCCGTCAAAACATTCAATTTGGACCTAGTCACAGCTGGACTTCAGAGAAAGCTTCAATTGAACGAACTTGAAGAAATTAGAAACGAGGCGTATGAGAATGCTCAGATTTACAAAGAGAAGACGAAGGCATTTCATGACAAGCTGATTCGTACCAAGATATTCTCACTTGGGCAGAAAGTTCTACTCTTCAATTCCCGCCTTCGTTTATTCCCAGGTAAGTTACGTTCTAAGTGGATAGGACCTTTTGTTGTTACTAATGTTTTTCCTCATGGTGCAGTCCAAATTAAAAGTTTCAAGACGGGGCAAGAATTCAAGGTGAATGGACAACGTGTGAAGCCCTACTATGAGCACTTTGAGGAGCATATCGTGGAAGACACACCACTCCATGCCGTGGGCCCTATCCAAGACTAAAAGGAAGTCTCGTCCGGCTGGAAGACGTTAAAGCAAGCGCTTCTTGGGAGGCAACCCATGCATTCAATAAAGAGACCTTGGAAGATCCGGCATCAAAACCAGGTGTTTATGTTCCTAAACTCTACTCTTTATTGTTTTTCATTTACATTTCATGTCATGTTTGTTAATTGTTTGTTTGTTTGCTTGTGTGTGCGTATATGTTTGAAACATTGAGGACAATGTTTGATTTAAGTGTGGGGGGGTAAACAAAGTGTTTTCATGCAAAATTCGTGGGTTTTTATCACCTATCACTTCTAATGTTGTTTTCACTGTTTTTAAGTGTTTTTAGTGTGTTTTGAAGTGTTTTTATGTGTTCTTTAAGAAAAATCCGAAAATTCTTGAAAAAAATCGAAAAATGTGTTAAAAATACCAAAAAGAGTCGTTTTTGTGTGTAAGTGTCTTAGGGTACCTTCCAACACAATGATGAGGATTTGGTTTTTAATTGCATAACTGTTAAAGAAAGTTACAAACATGGATGGAAGTTTGATATGCCTTTGGTTTATGCTTCATTGTAGTTGTAACTTACGAATTCATGGTTAATCACAAAGAAAAAATCAGTTTTTGTAACATGCTTGAAGGAAGGAACTCAAACTAACGCTACAACCCTGAGAGACTTGCGCCTAAAACGTTCTTTGGAGAGTTAAAAATCTGTGCATTTGTTGTTTTCTAAGTCGTTGCATGATCTCATTATTCTTTGCTTGGTTGCTACTTAGAAGGCGTTTCATCACTATAGTTCCGAATACTAGAACTCATGCCCATTTCATTCAAAGCATAAAATTGATTAGCATAACACATGAACAGGATGAAGTTGTTTAGTTAAGCTAGAGCCAAAAAGCCTTACCCTTCGCATTATGTTTTGTAGGTTTAACCCCGTTGAGCCTCGTTTTAAGCCTATGTTCTTTGTTAGCCACGTTTTACCCTACCAAGCCTAGTATAGGACCATCCATACCCTTGTTCTTGAAGCATAATGGAGCATAACTTAGAAGGAAATTCCTTTTGGTCACCATATTGCAGAAAATGAGTGTGGGGGAAGGGTTTTGTGTGCCAAAAGAAAGAAAAAAGAAAAAATTCGTGAAAAACAGAAAAAGAAAAGAAAAGTGTGAAGAAAAGTAAGAAAAAGAGTTGAAAAAAAGAGAAAATGAGCTCTAAGTGTTGGTTGTTGAAGAAAGGGTCCAAAAGTTTGAATTCGGCCCTAAAAAGTTGTGTGCACCTTCCCCTTGTGTTTAAAGTTGATTTTTGCATTCAAAAGTGAATTCTAATTGCCTATTTCATTGCTTTGCTTACTATTGCTTTAAGAACGTTTGTTTTCCATATCTTTTCTTGTTAGCCAATACCCCTAGCCCCGTTACAACCCTTAACTTCTATCTTGAGTGTTGTGTGTTTCAATTTGTGGAGTTTGGGATTGGTATGAGCATATGGTATCCCTGGTTCTCGCATCTAAGTAGTAACATTCCATTCATGAGATCATATCTATACATGCATTAATAAATCCAGAAATTGCTTTCTTTGTTATAAACATATGTTAGTGTTCGTTTTCATGTTTACATCAATCTTCTCACATATAACTAGTGTAGGGTGTGTAGTCAGAAAATCTGTGTGAAAATAAGAGTGTAAACCGTAAGGAATTGAGCAAATTCTCTAAAGGCATGTTACTACATTCAAATCATTGTTTTAATTGATTAATTGTGAGCTAGTAAGTGGCGACTATGATTAAGTATGTGCTCGAGAGTAAGGATAACTAAAATCTATGGGAGTGATGATCTTTAATATGTTATGTACCATTGGAAATCCCTGAGGCGAACGTTGGAAAGTTTAGTTTATGTTTTGTTTATTTCGTTTTGCTCGAGGACGAGCAAAAGCTAAGTATGGGGGAATTTGATAGGAGCATATTTATGCGACTTAGTTAGCTTGTTTTCTTGCATTTACTTAGCTTAATTATGTTAATTATAGTGTTTAAAGTCATTTTCGTGCAATTTCAGGGCTTAATAACAAAGTGTGCAAAAAGAGACAATTTGGAGTGATTTGGAGCTATTTTGGGTCAAGGATGGATAGCTTATGAGCCAAGCAAGAAGGATGGACGAATTTGGAGATTTAAAGACAAGGAATCAGCTAGGAAGAAGGAAGAAACAAGTTCAAGTTCTAGAAGATAAGAGAAGAGCAAGAAATAAGGAACATTATCTAGAAGCATTATCCATAACCTTATCTTATCTTGCCTTATCCTTACCTTATCTTATCCACCTTATTTTCAGCCAAAAAGGGGGGGTTTCTTATCAGATTTTATCACTTGAAATTAGGGATTCTAGAAGCCTAAAAATGTGCAAAACAACCCTTAAACCTCTCCTACATTCATGTTGCACATCTCCTCAGATTTCCTACAAAGGTGGCGCCTAAATGACTCATTCTAGATGGTCCTAAGCTTATCACAAAATCCCAGGTGCCCAACCTCTTCTAGATGCCTTTTTCTGCTAGGAAAACATGTCCTTTTCCTCCTTGGTTTATGATTAAGTTGGCCTAATTTCTGAAGGAGTTGGAGTCCAAGTTCTCTGCCTATTCTAAATCCAAAACCTTTGCACATTATAATTCCTAAATCCACCCTTGCTGTGGCTTTTAGTTTTCAGCCCTATAAATACCTAAGTGCCGCACCCTTTTCATTCACCACTCACCTCTCATTCAACATACATCTCTCAGATACACATTCATACACCCATCTAACCTCAGTGTGCCGCAATTGCAAGGAGGAAGGAAGGACTTAGTGCCGTGGCTGCCCATTGTTCTAGGTGTTGTCTTTCTTTTATCTCAATGTTTAATTCAAGTTATTTTTGTGTAATTGCAAACATGAGAGGCTAAATTTCTTATTAGTTGGGGGTGAATTTGAAGCCATGATTATATGCTATATATGAATTGATTACATCCAATTATTGTTTCTTAAGACTTGAATGTGATTTGCTTATCTAAGTTATTAAAACTTGTTTGTGTGTGTTAATTGGGAGTCGACACTTAATTTGCATGCATTAACTTGAAGCTAGAGTATAAGGGAATTTCACCTAATCGTTATAAACTTATATTCACAAGTAGTAAAGGTTGCTAGTCACAATCATGTTAAGTAAGTCCTAGGCAAGAGTTTCATGCATTCATAGTTATAATTGCCTTGTCAACACTTATGATTTTCAAAGAACGTAATGACCTTTGATATGTTTTCTATCATGCAATCATAGTTAGGGACTTGATAAGGATAATTTGGTTGTAATGCATGTTTCATTCAATTCAATGAGAAAAGGAAAGTCTGATGGTTAATTTATGCTTACATGGTTAACTTGGGGTGTTGTCATTCATAGTCTAAAGGAATAATAATTGGAAATTGGTTCATGTGCATATATCATGTGTGGAGAAGGATCCTCTAACTAAACTCATCATCCATTCAATTCATCAAAATCGTTTTTCTTAAGTGTTTTAAACAAAGTTTCTGTTTTAAAGTTTAAATTCGTCCAAAACAATCCCGTTTTCATCTAATCTTGTTATTTGAGTCAAAACCTGTTTTCTTTAGTCTTTTGAGTCAAGTTTTACCTTATTTTCGTCAAAATCACTTCTTGGGTCTAAAACTGAGTCTTTTTGGTTGTTTTAAGTTGTTTTGAGTCTTTTAAACCTGTTTTGAGTCCCTTGAGTCTATTTAAACGTTTTTAAGTTTGTTTTTGTGTTTTTAAGTCTAAATTGTGTTGATTAGCATCCCTAGTTAATCCCCGGTCTAGAACGATCCCTACTTGCATCATATACTACAATTGTCAAAAATAGGGTTTAATTTGTGTGTCAAGTAATTTTCACATCACGTGCCTTTGACGCGGTTTGGAACTTAAGCAAATAAACACATATAATACACTAATAAGGCATTAATAATGAGTTCTCAAACGATCAAATGCTTATTTGGTGTCAAAAGTGCACTATTTTTGTATTTGGAGTGTATTTGTATTGTTTTAAGTATTCGTGGGATAAAAGGAGTGTGCCTTTGAGGCGCTTTTGAATTTAAGCAAATAAACACATATAATACGCCAATAAGAAATTAATAATGAGTGCTCGAACTATCAAATGCTTATTCGGTGTCAAAAGTACACTATTTTTGTATTTTGCGTGTATTTGCACTGTTTTATGCATGTGGGATAAAACGAGCATGCCTTTGAAGCGCTTTGGAACTTAAGCAAATAAACACTTATACTACGCTAGTAGGACATTAATAATGAGTTCTCGAAAGATCAAAAGCTTATTTGGTGTCAAAAGTACACTATTTTGTATTTAGAGTGTATTTGCACTTTTTAAGCATTCGTTGGATAAAACGTGCGTGCCTTTGATGCGGTTTGGAACTTAAGCAAATAAACACATATAATACACTAATAAGGCATTAATAATGAGTTCTCGAACGATCAAATGCTTATTTGGTGTCAAAAGTGCACTATTTTTGTATTTGGAGTGTTTTTGTGTGTTTGTTTGTGTCTTAGGGTACCTTCCAACACAATGATGAGGATTTGGTTTTTAATTGCATGACTGTTAAGGAAAGTTGTAAACATGGATGGAAGTTTGATATGCTCTTTGGTTTATGCTTGGTTGTCGTTGTCGTTTATGAATTCACATTTGATTACAAAGAAAAAAATCAGTTTTTGTAACATGCTACTCAAATTAACGCTACAACCCTAAGAGACTTGAGCCTAAAACATTCTTTGGAGAGTTAAAAATCTGTGCATTTGTTGTTTTCTAAAGTCGTTGCATGATCTCATTATTCTTTGCTTGGTTACTACTTAGAAGGCGTTTCATCATTTAGTTCCAAATACTAGAACTCATATCCGTTTCATTCAAAGCATGGTATTGAGTGCATAACACACGAACAAGATGAAGTTGTGTAGTGAACCAAGAGCCAAACAGCCATCCCCGTGCAATTGTGTTTAGGTTTAACCCCGTTGAGCCTCGTTTAGCCTATGTTCTTTGTTAACCCACATCATCCTTACCTAGCCTAGAATAGGACCATCCATACCCTTGTTCTTGAAGCATAGCGGAGCATAACTAGAAGGAATTCCTTTTGAGTGATATTATGCAGAAAACAAGTGTGGGGGAAGGGATTTGTGTGTGTGTGTATGCCAAAGTTCACGGCCATAAAAAGAAAAATTCGTATGAAAAGAAAAGAGGAAAAGAAAAGTTGTGAAAAGAATGGAAAAGAGTTGAAAAAGAGTTGAAAATTATGATGTCATGTAGGGAACTTTTGAAGAATGCTTTGGGTTGTCGAATGATGTCATCCAATCCAATAACACAAGGAAAATCTGAGGGTTAACTAGTGATGTCACGGTTAATTTAGGGCATTGTCGTTCATGATCCAATGAAGGAGTAACTGGAAATCGATTCGTTTGCATACATGTTATGTGTGGAGAAAGAGCCTCTAGCTAGCCCATCATCCATCCAATTTCCCAAAATCGTTTTCAAAACTGTTTTTAAGTTACAATCTGTTTTGTTATTTTAAATTCGTCCAAAACAAAACCCCCCTTTACTTTCTTGTTTCAAATTGTTTTAAACTTGTTTTGTTTGTGTTTTTAAGTGTTTTGAGTTGATAGGAGCATATTTATGCGACTTAGTTAGCTTGTTTTCGTGCATTTATGTTGATTATTCGTATTTAATTTAGTATTTTAAGCTATTTTCGTGTGTTTGTAGGTCCCAAGGGGTAAAGTATCAGGAAAGTGCATTTTGGAGCCTTTTGGAGCCTTTTGGAGCTGTTTTGGGCATGTTTTGGGTAGCTTATGATTGGAGCAATGTAGATGAACGAAATTGAAGGCCAAAGCATGCTAGGAATCAGCTATGAGAAGAGGAAAAATTAATTCAAGTCAAAGAAGGAAAAGGAATCCAAGAAGAAGAAGGGTTGACTAAGTCAAAGTTTCCCTACTATGAGTTGATAAATTTCAGTTACATGAATTTACTTTGAAACCATGATTTTATATGCATATAATTCATGTGTGGATAAGGAAACCTCTAGCTAAGTCACCATCCATCCCAAAAACCCAAATTCGTCCAAATCTGCCTAGTTTCTAGTTTCTGCTTGTTTTAGTCTTAATTCACTCTAAAACCAATCCCCCTTCACTTGTTTGGGTCTAATTAGTTAAAATCTGTCCTAGTTTGTGTTCTTGTGTGTTTTGAGTCAAGTTTAATTAAATTTCGTCCAAGGTTGTGTCTAGAGTCTAGAATCTGTCCAATTGGTGTTTTTAAGCAGTTTTGAGTATTTTTAGCTTGTTTTGAGTCTTGTGAACCTGTTTAGAGTCCCTTAAGTCTATTTCAACGTTTTTAAGTTTGTTTTTGTCTATTTGAGTCAGTTTGTGTTAGATTAGCAAGCCCTCCTAATCCCCGGCCAAGAACGATCCCTACTTACATTAAATACTACAATCGATAAAAAGAGGGTTTAATTTGTGTGCTAAGTAATTTTCACATCAAATTTTGGCGCCGTTGCCAGGGATTAGCAACTTTGGTAATCCCCCGGTTTTTCCCCTTTGTTTCTTTTCGTGTCTTTTGTTTTTAGTTTCTGTTTTGTTTTGGTTATTTTACTTTTGATATTTGATTTAGTTTTCTTTCGTTGATTTCAGGTACTAGAGAAGTAAGACATGGCAATTGCTAATATTCAAGCTCAAATAGCGAATCTTACTTCTCTATTGTCACAGCTGATCGAAAGGACCACAATGCAAAGTGCCCCTGCATATGGTGTGCAAGGATATCAAGCCCATGAACGTCCACAAAGAGGTTGGGAGAATGTCGACACCTGGGGTTTTCAAAGCCCTAATCAATCGAGAAACGACTTGTTTTCCAACACGTACAATTCAGATTGGGTTGATCATTCAAATTCTATGTGGTGGGAACCTCAACAAGGTCAACACGAAGCATATTGGCAGCCATATGAGGAGTTCTATTCTAGCCTTATGCAGCCTCCCCCGCAACAAATCCAACCAAATTCAGGTTCGTCCATGGCTAATGATCAAATTATTCAATTACTAACCACTTTGGTGCAGGGGCAGCAAAATCAAATCACAGAAATACACAATTACACCAAAGAGGTGCAAAATCAAGACAATGAGGTTCAACAAGAAGAATTTTGGCAGCCATATGAGGAATTCTATGCAAAGCCTATGCAACCACCACAACCTTCCCTGCAACAATTCCAAACAAATTCAGGTTCGTCAATTAATTATGATGAAATTCTTGATGTACTAACCTCGATGGGGCAGGGATTACAAAATCGAGCCAAGGAGTTGAGCGAATTGAAGAATCAAATGGGAGAGATCGTAGAATTCATGGGACAAATTCAAGAACAAAGTGAACTCTCCAACTCAACTATTGAAAATTCAGTGGGAGATTTTGAAATCATTGAAGCAACCACCTTGGACAATGGCATGGAGGTTGGAGATGAACCCAAAACGTCCAAAACATGCCACAACATGGATGAACAACTGCTGTTTGAAGAAGAGGAGGAAGACAAGGCCAAGGCAAGCTTGGAAGAAGCATTGCCACAACCCCCCAAAGATCCCACACCACCCACTTTAGGTAAGGTAGTTCCATATTCAATACTTTCTGACCCCGTTACACCAAATGTGCCTATTCCTTGCAGATTCAATGAAGAAGAGGGTGAGAAAGGCATCGTCGAAATCTTACCAAAGATTCAAGAAGAAGAAGTGGCTGGGGATTGTCTTGAATTAATCAAAGAGGATGTGCTTGCAACACAATTCCCAATGAAGTTGAATTTTATGACACGGGACAAGTCACAACACCAAAACCACCCAATCTGGCCGAAATCTCTAATCCTCAATCTTTTGAAGTCGTGTTTGTTCTTGAATTCATGTTAGAGCACAAAGGTAAGCGACCTCCACGAATTTCAAATTCGTTTTATACTAACATGTTGTTAATGATTCAGGCACCCACTCTTGAATTTAAACCGTTACCGGATCATTTCAACTACCATCTCCCATTCAAAGATAAAGGAGAGGTAACGTCCAGCTGAACGACGCTAAAGCAAGCGCTTCTTGGGAGGCAACCCATGCAATCAACAAAGGAAGACCTAGAAAGCACTCCATTTCCAGATTTGCGTCCCTAAACCCTTCTCTTTGTTGTTTCTATTATGCCATGCTTATTGTGTTTTGTTTGTTGTTTGTTTGTTTGTTTGCTTATGTGTGAGTTTATGTTTGAAACATTGAGGACAATGTTTGACTTAAGTGTGGGGGGGGGGGGGGGGGGGGTAAACAAGCTGTTTTTGCATGAATTTCGTGGATTTTATCAACTATCACTTCTAATGTTGTTTTCACTGTTTTTAAGTGTTTTTAGTGTGTTTTGAAGCATTTTAGTGTGTCTTGACATAAAAATCCGAAAATCTCATAAAAATTTGAAAAACTGTTTTAAAAAACCCAAAAAGAGTTGTTTTTGTGTGTTTGTTTGTGTCTTAGGGTACCTTCCAACACAATGATGAGGATTCGGTTTTTAATTGCATGACTGTTAAAGAGAGTTGTAAACATGGATGGAAGTCTGATTTACTGTTTGGTTTATGCTTGATTGTGGTTATAATTCATGAATTCATGTCTAATCAAAAAGGAAAAAAAATCAGTTTTCGTAACATGCTTGAAGGAAGAAACTCAAACTAACACTACAACCCTGAGAGACTTGAGCCTAAAACGTTCTTTGGAGAGTTTATAATCTGTGCATTCATTGTTTTCTAAAGTCGTTGCATGATCTCATTATTCTTTGCTTGGTTGCTACTCGGCGTTTCATCATATAGTTCCAAATACTAGAACTCATATCCATTCAAAGCATGAAATTGAATTGCATAACACATAAACAAGATGAAGTTGTGTAGTGAACTAGAACCAAAAAGCCTTACCCCTGTGCATTATGTTTTGTAGGATTAACCCCGTTGAGCCTCGTTTAGCCTATGTTCTTTGTTAACCCACATATTCCCTACCTAGCCTAGAATAGGACCATCCTTACCCTTGTTCTTAAGGCGTAGTAAAGCATGACCTAGAGTGAATTCCCTTGGTTCATTATTGGGCAGCAAATAAGTGTGGGGGAAGGGTTACAAGTATATGAGTGTGCCAAGGTATAAAAAGGGGCACGGGTTAGAAAAGAAAAAAAAAGAAGAAGAAAAATTCGTGAGAAAAAGAAAAGTATGTGAAAAAGTGTGAAAAGTGTTCAAAATAAGTGAGAATAAGCTCACAAGTGTTGATTGTTGAAGAAAGGGTCCAAAAAGTTGAAATCGGCCCTAAATATTGTATGATTATTCCCCTAGTATGTCAAAGTTTGTGGCTGCATTCAAAAGGGAGTTCTAAGTGTCATATTCATTACTTTGCTTGCTATTGCTTTAAGAACGTTTGTTTTCCTTACCTTTCTTTGTTAGCCAATCACCCTAGCCCCGTTACAACCCTTAACTTCAATCTTGGGTGTTGTGTGATCAATAATGTGGAGTTTGGGATTGGTATGAGCATATGGTATCCCTGGTTCTCGCGTCTAAGTAGTAGCATTCCATTCATGAGATCATATCTATACATGCTTTATAACTCCAGAAATTGCTTTCTTTGCTATAAGCATATGTGAGTGTTCGTTTTCATATTTACATCAATCTTCTCACATATACCTAGTGTAGGGTGTGTAGTTAGAAAATCTGAGTGAAAATAAGAGTGAAACCGTAAGGAATTGAGTGAATTCTCTAAGGCATGTTACTACGTTCAAAACATTGTTTTAATTGGTTAAATGTGAGCTAATGAATGGTGACTATGTTTAAGTATGTGCTCGAGGGTGGGGATGACTAAAATCTATGGTTGTGATGATCTTTAATATGTCATGTGCGTTGGAAATCCTTGAGACAAACGTTGGAAGGTTTAGATTGTGTTTTGTTTGCTTCGTTTTGCTCGAGGACTAGCAAAAGCTAAGTGTGGGGGAATTTGATAGGAGCATATTTATGCGACTTAATTAGCTTGTTTTCTTGCATTTAGTTAGCTAAACTATGTTAATTATAGTGTTTAAAGTTATTTTCGTCCAATTTCAGGTCCTAAGTGTCAAAGTGACAAAAAGAAGCAATTTGGAGCATTCTAGAGCATTTTTGGGCCAAGATTGGATAGTGCAAACATGGAGGCTTGAGGATGGAAGAATTTGAAGAAAGGAAGGCTTGGAATCAGCCAAGAAAGATGGAGAATTAAATTCAAGTTCAGAAAGATAAGATAGAAGCAAGAAATATGGAACATTATCTCTAACCTTATCACCTTATCCTATCTTATCCTTGCCTTATCTTATCTTTCCATATTTTTAGCCAAATAAGGGGGTCCATATCTGATTCTTATCACCTAAAATTAGGGATTCTAGAAGCCTAAAAACGTGCTAATCTGAATTAGAGCATGTGCTGCACATTCCCTATATTTCTGGCACCTAGACCTCATTCTAGAAGGCCAATCTGATTGTGCCGCACCGTTATCCCCTCTTTCCTTGGGTTTCCTACTCCAAAACCTATGCTAATTCTCCTCCCAGCCGTGCCTACCTCTCCCCTATATATACATACAGCAGCCGCACAAATCAGACCACCATTCACAATCACAATTCACCCAAAAACACATCCTGCCGCAACTCTTCATAATTCAGCCCTTCCATCCATCTTCCACACCCCTTGCTGCAGCTACCACCTATCCACACCACCTTCACACCTCCATACACACCCCTAGTCACTTGTGCCACACCATAGCAAGGAGGAAGGAGAGGAGAAACAGCCTTGGAGCGTGCTTGCACCCAATCTGATTGCTGGGCGTTCTAGGTGTTTTCTACCTTATGTTTTCAATGTTTAATTTAATTTCTCTTGTTCTTGCTGTAATTATGAGAGGCTAAACTCGTTTTTAGCTAGAGGCTACTTTGAAACCATGATTTTATATGCGTTATGAGTTAATAAGTTTCAGTTACAGATTCTTGAGTTATGAATGCAATTGGCTTAACTGTTTAAAATAGAACTTATTTGTGTTTGTTTATTAAGGGTGCACACTTAATTTGCATGCATAAATTTGATGCTAGGATATAAGTGAGTTTCACATAATCGTTACAAACTTATGTTCAAAAGTAGTCAAGGTTGCTGGATCAATCGTGTTAAGTTCAATTCTTGGTGTGAGTAACATGATGTCATAGTTATGAATGCCTCGTCAATGCTTATGATTCTCAATGCACTTAATGATCTCTGATTGTGTCTCTATTATGATGTCATGTAGGGAAATTGATGAGAATAATTTGGTTGTAGATGCGTTGTCCGTCCAATTTAATGAAATTAGGAGAATCTGAGGATTAATTAGTGATTGACACGGTTAATCTGGGGCATTGTCATTCTTAATTCAATGAAAACGTAACTGGAAGTTGATTCATATGCATATAATTCATGTGTGGATAAGGAAACCTCTAGCTAAGTCACCATCCATCCCTAAAACCCAAATTCGTCAGAATCTGCCTAGTTTCTAGTTTCTGCTTGTTTTAGTCTTAATTCACTCTAAAACCAATCCCCCTTTACTTATTTGAGTCAATTAGGTTAGAATCTGTCCTAGTTTGTATTTTTCTGTGTTTTGAGTCAAGATTATTTCAATTTTCGTCCAAGTGGAGTCCTAGTTGCTGTTTTGAGTATCTAGAATCTGTTTTGAGTCATACTAGCCTATTTAGAGTCTTTTGAGTCTTATTTTGTCAATTTGAGTCAGTTTACATTAGATTAGCAATCCCTCCTAATCCCCGGCCAAGAACGATCCCTACTTATACATATACTACAATTGATAAAAAGAGGGTTTAATTTGTGTGCTTAACTATATTCACATCAAAACACACTAAAAGCACATAAAAACAATGAAAAACAACATTGTAAGTGATAGGTGAATAAAACCCATGAAAATTATGCAAAAACAGCTTGTTTACCCCCCCCCCCCCCCCACACTTAAATCAAACATTGTCCTCAATGTTTCAAACATAAACTCACACAAAAGCAAACAAACAAACAACAAACAAAACACAATAAGCATGGCAGAATATAAACAACAAAGAGAAGGGTTTAGGGACGCAAATCTGGAAATGGAGTGCTTTCTCGGTCTTCCTTTGTTGATTGCATGGGTTGCCTCCCAAGAAGCGCTTGCTTTAACGTCGTGCAGCCGGACGATACTTCTCTTTTATCCTTGAATGGAAGATGGTAGTTGAAATGATCCGGTAACGGTTTAAATTCAAGGGTAGGTGCCTGAATCATCAACATGTTAGTATAAAACAAATTTGAAATTCGGGGAGGTGGCTTACCTGTTTGATCCAACAAGAACTCAAGAACAAACACAACTTCGAAAGTTTTAGGAAGCACATCCTTGCTGCACCATGGAGAAATTGAGGGACTGTTGCATTTGGCCAGATTTATTGTGAGGGTTGTGACTTGTCCCGTGTCATAGAATCTAACTTCTTCGGGAATTGTTGTCTCAAGTACATCCTCTTTAACGAATTCTAGACATTCCTCAGCCACTTCTTTCTCTTGAATGTTTGGAAAGGTTTCGAAGATGCCTTCCTCACCCTCTTCTTTATTGGATTGCATAAACCTGCAAAGAATAGGGACATTTGGTGGAATAGGGTCAGGAAGTATTGAATATGGAACTACCTTACCTAAATTGGATGGTGGAAGGTCCTTGGAAGGTTGCGACAAAGGTGGTGGAGCAAGGGTAGGCTGCGGCAAAGGTGGTTCCCAACTTGCCGTGGTCTTGTCATCTTCCTCTTCCTCAAACAGCCACTGTTCATCCATGTTTTGACTTGGTTTGGCCATCGTGGGCTCATCTCCAACCTCCATGCCACTTTGTTCTTGAATTTGCCCCTATTTGATTCTTTAGTTCACCAAATTCCTTGGCTTGATTTTGCACCTCTTTGGCGTAATTGTGCATTTCTGTGACTTGATTTTGCTACCCCTGCACCAAAGTGGTTAGTAATTGAATAATTTGATCATTATCCATGGACGAACCTGAATTTGGTTGGAATTGTTGCGGGGAAGGCTGTGGTGGCTGCATAGGCGTTGCATAAAACTCCTCATATGGCTGCCAATATCCTTCGTGTTGAGCCTCCTTGGCTTGAGTTTGTGAGCCCTGCGCCAAAGAAATTAGTTCATCAAGAATTTGCTTGCAATCTATTGATGAACCTGAGTTTGGTTGGAATTGTTGCGGGGGAGGTATAGACTCTGAATAGTACTCCTCATAGGGCTGCCAATATGCTTCGTGTTGACCTTGTTGCGGTTCCCACCACATAGAATTTGAATGATCAACCCAATCTGAATTGTACGTGTTGGAAAACAAGTCGTTTCTCGATTGATTAGGGCTTTGATAACCCCAGGTATCGACATTCTCCCAACCTCTTTGTGGACGTCCATGGGCTTGGTATCCTTGCACACCATATGCAGGGGCACTTTGCATTGTGGTCCTTTCGATGTGCTGTGATGGTATGATATTTACTAACACACAAATTAAACCCTCTTTTGATCAATTGTAGTAAGGAATATAAGTAGGGATCGTTCTAGGCCGGGGATTAGGAGGGATTGCGAAATCACTTGGAAACGGACTCAAAAACGTAAAAACAAAGTTAAAGACACTAAACTAGACTCAAGAATGCACAATTAAAGTTTAAAACACTAAAACAAACCAAAAGACTCAAAACAGCACACAAACACTCAAAACTGCCTTAAAAACACAATCTGGGCAGTTTTGAACACTAAGGGATAATTTGGACGAAAATTGGTTTTAACTTGACTCAAGACACTTAAAAACACAAACTAAATGGATTTCTAACTAAACTGACACTTTAACATAAAGGGGGGGGTTTGGTTCTGACGATTTTGAAAACAAAACAAGAACTTTGTGTATGGATGGATGGAAAGCTAGCTAAGGGGTTCTTCTCCACACATGTCACACTTGCATACAAAATGATTTCCAATTGCGTCTTAACTGCCATGAATTCTCAATGCCCCAAATTAACTGTGAATTGCACTAATTAATCCTCAGATTTCCCTTAAGTTATTTAATTGGATGATTGCATACGACAACCTAAAGCATTCCCCACAAGTTCCCTACATGAATTGCATAATAGAGATACAAGCAGAAATCATTAAGTTCTATGGAAACTATAAGCATTGACGAGGCACTTATTACTATGAATTGCATGAAACTTATGCCAAGAATTTACTTAACGCGATTGTGGTGAAACTCCCTTATATCCTAGCATTCAATTTATGCATGACAATTAAGCGTGCACTCTCAACCAACATACACAAATCAGTTTCAATTCATGAAGATAAGTAAATTGAATTCACAACTTATGAAACACAATTAAATGTAATCAGATCATATAGCAAGCATAAACATGGTTTCGAATCCCCTCCTAGCCAAGGGGGGTTTAAGTTCTCATACTCACAGAACAAAGACAAACAAATTTAGACATTGAGAACAAAAGAAAGAAGACACCTAGACGCTCAAACGATCCAATCTTGAACAGCAAGCACGCCTATGGACATCCTCCTTCCTCCTTGCTGCGGCACAAAACTTGCAGGTAGGTTTAGGGGGTTTTGAATGGTGTAGAATGGTGGAAGATGGTGTGGTTGTGTTTAGGATGGATGGGTGGTGCGGCTGGATGTGTTTTTGGTCAGAAAATATGGAGAATGGTGAAGGATGGGTGCGGCTGAGAGGGGGGATGAATTTCTGGCGTGAATTAGGAATATGGGGGGGGGGGGGGGATGATGTAAGGGTGCGGCTGAAAACAAATATTTATAGGCCCTCAAAACCCTAGCAAATCAGATTAGGCCTTCTAGAATCCAAACCCATCAGGAAAAGGCCAAAAATAATCAGAATTTGAATGGGAAAAGGCCCAAGGGTGCGGCAGATTAGGGTTTAAGAAGATTGGGCTTCTAGAATGCCTTGCAAGGCAAGGAACAAGGTTTCCTTGCTGAATTTGGTGCGGCTAGGGTGTATGAGAAGAGGGCAAGGTGCGACTGGGATGAGAGGGAATGTCCAAGGCTTCTAGAACATGTAATTAGGCAACCAAACATAATTTGGAAACCTCAAAAATGGAAACCTTCACAAATGGAAACTTGCACAATTGGGAACCTTCAAGAATAGAAACTTGGTTTCCAATTCTCGACTCTTCCTTCTTCCTTCAATCCTAGGCTCATTTGATCTTCACATTCGTCCATTCCCTTTGCTCCAAGCACATGCTATCCAAACTTGGCCCAAAAGTGCTCCAAAAGGCCCCAAAATGCACCTTTTTGCCTTATTGACCCTTGAAACCTGAAAACACACGAAAATGGCTTAAAAGTCTAAAATAGCTAAGAAATAACAACGTAAATGCACAAGGACAAGCCAACTAAGTCGCCTAAATATGCTCCTATCATGTGACAATAGAGAAGTAAGATTCGCTATTTGAGCTTGAATATTAGCAATTGCCATGTCTTACTTCTCTAGTACCTGAAATCAAAGAAAGAAAACTAAATCAAATATCAAAAGTAAAATAAACAAAAAAAAAACAGAACTAAAAGCAAAAGACACGAAAAGAAACAAAGGGGAAAAACCGGGGGATTAGCAAAGTTGCTAATCCCCGGCAACGGCGCCAAAATCTGATGCGATATTAGTTAAGCACACAAATTAAACCCTCTTGTTGTCAATTGTAGTAAGTACGCAAGTAGGGATCGTTCTGGACCGGGGATTAGGAGGGATTGCTAATCGACTCTAAAAACACAAAAACAAAGTTAAAAACGTTTGAAAAGGTTCACAAGACTCAAAACAAGTTAAAAACACTTAAAACGGCTTAAAAACACTTTGTGGACAGATTTAAAATACTAGGGATGGTTTTGGACGAAAATTGGTTTTGGTTTGACTCAAAACACTTAAAAACACAAAGAAAACAGATTTTAGACACTTTAAAACAAGAAAGTAAAAGGGGGGTTTTGATTTGGACGAATTTGAAAGTAAAACAAAGAGTTTGTAAAAACAGATTTGAAAACGAATTTGAAAACTTTGATGGGTGATGGGCTAGCTAGAGGCTCTTTCTCCACACATGACATGTATGCAAACGAATCGATTCCCAGTTACTTCTTCATTGAATCACGAACGACAATGCCCCAAATTAACCGTGACATCACTAATTAACCCTCAGATTTTCCTTGTGTTATTGGATTGGATGACATCATTCGACAACCCAAAGCATTCTTCGAAAGTTCCCTACATGACATCATAATAAAAATACAATCAAAGATCATTACGTTCAATGAAAATCATAAGCATTGACAAAGCACTTGCAACTATGACATCATGTCACTCATGCTAGGAATTAAACTTAACGCGATCGTGACCAGCGACCTTCACTACATATGAATATAAGTTTGTAACGATTATGTGAAACTCCCTTATATTCTAGCATCGAGTTCAAGCATGCAAACTAAGTTGGCCACCTTAATCGACACACAAGAACAAGTTATCAATCAAACAGTTAAGCCAATTACATTCACGATTCAAGAATTCATAACTGGAATTTATCAACTCATATTGCACCCATAACCATGGCTTTGAAATCACCCCTAACCAAAAAGGGGTCTAGCCACTCATGTTCACAGCAAAACAAAAGGAATTTAACTTAAACATTGAAAACATAGAAAGAATTACACCTAGAACGCTCCAACGATCCAAAGCTTGAAGAGCAAACACGTCCAAGGCCTTCCTTCTTTTCCTTTGCTGCGGCACAAGTGGGTGAGGGATGTATGAGATGTGTTTTGGGGTCAAGGATGGTAAGGTAGGTGCGGCAAGGGACTTGGGATGGCTGAAAGTGTTTGTGGGAATGTATGGATGAGTGAATGATGTGTTTGGCAGTGAATGGATGACTCAAAAGGTGCGGCAAGGGTACATATATATAGGGAATAGGTAAGGCACGGTTTGGGATGATTTTAGGCAATGTTTAGGACTCCAAATCGTCCAAGAAAAGGTAAGAAATCAGAATTAAAAGGAGAAAAGGAAAGGTGATGTGCGGCAGGAACAAAAAGGAAAGGGAAAGGTGATTTAGTTGCTGATTTTGGGGAGAAAGGGTAAGTAACTTGCAGCAAGGAAAAGGGAAAGGGTATGTTGGGTGCGGCAAAGGTTTAGGGCAAGTTTAAAGTCTTCTAGAACTTGTAATTAAGTGTCCTAAAGTGTTTAGGACTCCCCTTTGTGGCTGGAACATAGGTGAATTAGGATTAGGAAAGTTTAGATCCAAAAATGGAAACCTTCACAAATGGAAACCTCTACAAATAGAAACTTGGTTTCCAATTCTGAACTTCATTTGTCTTGAATTCATTTCTTCATCTCTTCACTCAATCCTAGCCTCCTTTGCTCTTCAATTTCGTCCATCCACTTCGCTCCAAGCATAAGCTATCCAAAACATGCCCAAAACTGCTCCAAAAGGCTCCAAAACGTACTTTCTTGCTACTTTAACCCTTTGGACCTAGAAACACACGAAAATAGCTTAAAATACTAAATTAACTACGAACAATTAACATAAATGCACGAAAACAAGCTAACTAAGTCGCATAAATATGCTTCTATCAGCATTCATAACTATGACATCATGTTACTCACACCAAGAATTGAACTTAACACGATTGTTCCAGCAACCTTCACTACTTTTGAACATAAGTTTGTAACGATTATGTGAAACTCACTTATATCCTAGCATCAGATTTATGCATGCCAATTAAGTGTCGACCCTCAATCAACAAACACAAATAAGTTCTAATTTAAACAGTTAAGCCAATTGCATTCATAACTCAAGAATCTGTAACTGAAATTTATCAACTGATAATGCACATAAAATCATGGTTTCAAAGTAGCCTCTAGCTAAAAACGAGTTTAGCCTCTCATGATTACAGCAAGAGCAAGGAAAATTAATTTAAACATCGAAAACATAAAGTAGAATACACCTAAGAACGCCCAGCAGTCCAGATTGGGTGCAACGCTGTCCAAGGCTGTTTCTCCTCTCCTTCCTCCTTGCTAGGGTGCGGCACAAGTGTATGGTGGTGGTTAAGGGTGTATGGAAGTGGTGTGGATGGGTGGTGGGTGCGGCAAAGGCAGGGAGATGTGTATGGAATGGCAGGGAATGGGGAGAAGGCTGCGGCAGATTTGGGGAATTCTGTGTAAGGTGTGTAGAGAGAGGCTAGGGTTTGCGGCACAATTATGTATATATATGAGGAGGGTAGGGCACGGCTGAGAAGGCCTTTTACTTAGGTTTTGGGCTCCTAAATCCCTTTAGAAATCAGATTAGGATAATTAAATGACCCAAATCCCTCCAGAAAAGGGAATTAGGTGCGGCAACCTCAAAGGATGTGGAATTGGGACTCCTTGCACGGCAAGGAAGGTTCTCCTTTGCTGATTAATCTGGGGCATTGAGGTTCATGGTTTATTGGAAAAGCAACTGGAAATCGATTTGTATGCAAGTGTGTTATTGATAAGAGCATATTTATGCGACTTAGTATGCTTGTTTTCGTGCATTTACGTTGTTATTTCTTAGTTATTTTAGTAGTTTGA
The DNA here is from genome assembly GCA_036320875.1 of Cotoneaster glaucophyllus. NCBI lineage: Eukaryota > Viridiplantae > Streptophyta > Magnoliopsida > Rosales > Rosaceae > Cotoneaster > Cotoneaster glaucophyllus. Next base: position 68,119 of record JAVVNS010000022.1, on the reverse strand, counting down.
GTTAGTTTCGTGTGTTTGTAGGTTTAATGGGCTTATGAAGCAATAAGGTGCATTTTGGAGCCTTTTGGAGCATATTGGAGCTTTGAATGAAGGACATATGCTTGGAGCTATGTGGGTGGACGAAATTGAAGATCACATGAGCCTAGGATTGAAGGAAGAAGGAAGAGTCAAGAATTGGAAACCAAGTTTCCATTCTTGGAAGTTTCTATTCTTGAAGGTTCCCAATTGTGCAAGTTTCCATTTATGAAGGTTTCCATTTTTGGGGTTTCCAAATTATGTTTGGTTGCCTAATTACATGTTCTAGAAGCCTTAGACATGCCCTAGAAGTCAATGCTGCATCTCTCTCTGATTTGGGCTTTCCTTGCTACACAAAACATCTTCTCCCTTCCTACTTTCTGTTTTTAAAGCCACATCCCTGTTTTGATTAATTGGTGCCGCATGTCCCTTTATTATTCTCTCCAAAATCTGCACCAAATCTCCTTTCCCTTTTTCTAGTCAATGCCGCACCCTTCATTCCCTTTTCTTTGGGATTTCTGATTTTAATTCCCTCCTTCCCTTTAATTTCTGATTCTTCTTTCCTATTCTTTTTGATTTTCTGACCTTTAATTCTTGTGAACCAAATTAGCTAAGTTTTGTTTACTTTTCTTATTCCTTTGAGCCTATATCTAACCCTAGCCGCACCCTTTATTGGGGGATTCCCCATCATTCAGCCGCACCCATCTAACATACACACACCCATCTCCATTCAGCTATACACAATCCCTACACACCCCCACTCAGCCACCCTACACCACTACCCTCCCTTGCCGCAGCCATCCATCACCCTAACCACCCATCTCGTCCATCAAACCACCTCCATAACCACCCAAAACACCTTGTGCCGCAGCAAGAAGAAGGAGAAGGAGAATACTACTCTTGGATGCAAAGGCTTGAGCGTTGGAGCATTCTAGGTGTAGTTTGTCTTATGTTTATGTTCAATTTCTTATTCTCTGATTTTGTTGCAGCCATGAGTGGCTAAATCCCTAGTTAGCTAGGGGAAAGTTTGTAGCCATGAACATGCTTGTGAAATAAATCGATTGCTTTCAATTGTGATTTGATGAGTTTTTGAATGCAATTCAATTAACTATTTGATTGATAACTTATTTGTGTATGTTGATTAAGGATGCATACTTGGTTTTCATGCACAGATTTGATGCTAGATTATGAATGAGTTTCACCTAATCGTTACAAGTTCATAGTCACAAGTAGTGGAGGTTGCTTATAAACAATCGCGTTAATTGAATTCTTGACAAACGTATCATGCATTCATAGTTACGAATGTCTCGCCAACACTTATGATTTTCATGGAACTTAATGATTTCTAATTGTATCTCTATTATGCATTCATGTAGAGGACTTTTGGAGAATAATTTGGATTGTCGCATGCATTCATCCAATTCAATGATTCAAGGAAAATCTGAGGATTAATTTGTGCATCACGGTTAATTTGGGGTGTTGGGCTTCATAATTCATTGAAAAGCAATTGGAAATCGATTTATGTGCAAGTGTGTCATGTGTGAAAAACGGACCTCTAGCTAATCCATAACCCATTTGAGTCCCAAAAACGTTCTTAAGTTGTTTTGTTCCAAATCTGCTAATTTTACATTCTGTTTGTTTTAGCTTTAAATTCGTCCAAATCAAAACCCCCCATTTATTTTCTTGTTCTAAAGTGTCTTAAATATGTTTTGTTGATGTTTTGAGTGGTTTTGAGTCAAACCAAAATCATATTTTCGTCCAAAGCTCATTTAAGGTCAGAAACTGCCTAACTAGTGTTTTTAGGCAGTTTTGAGTGTTTTCAACCCGTTTTGAGTCTTGTGAGTCTTTCCTTACGTTTTTAACTTTGTTTTTATGTTTTAGAGTCAGTTTAGAGGTTTTAGCAAGCCCTCCTAATCCCCTGTCCAGAACGATCCCTACTTGCATCTATACTACAATCTACAACAAGAGGGTTAATTTGAGTGTCAAGCTAATTTTCACATCAGTTATGTGTGGAGAAGAACCTTCTAGCTAGCCCATCACCCATCCAATTCACCAATTTTGTGCCAAAATCTGTTTAAGTCTTTGATTTACTTGTTTTTAATTTAAATTCGTCAAGACCCAATCCCCCTTTTCTTTGTTGTGTTAATTAGGTTAGAATCCATCCAAACTTGTGTTTTTAAGTGTTTTGAGTCAAGTTAAAATCAATTTTCGTCCAAATCACTCCTTAGTGTCTAGTTTGAGTCTATTTGATTGTTTTGTGTTGTTTTGAGTCTTTTCAGTTTGTTTTGAGTCCTTTGAGTCTATTTAAGTGTTTTAAGTTTGTTTTGTGTTTTTGAGTCAGTTTCAAGTAGATTAGCAATCCCTCCTAATCCCCGGCCTAGAACGATCCCTACTTATCCATACTACAATTGTCAAAAAGAGGGTTAAATTTGTGTGTTAAGCTTTTATCACATCAAATTTTTGGCGCCGTTGCCGGGGATTAGCAACTTTACTAATCCCTCGTTGTTTCTTTTTCGTGTGTTTTTGTTTTTGTTTCTTGTTTTTAGGTACTAGTTTATGACTTGAAGTTCTCAATCCGTTCGTGTGCACATCTTTGACTTTGACGACCATTTTGAGCGGACTTTGAGAAGGAAGAGGAATCACCAAGAGTCTAATCCACCTAGCCCTGAACCTGAGCTTGAAGAACAAGAAGTAGAAGAGGAAGAAGAAGCCACGACTCAGGTGTTGGAGGAAGCACAAGACATGGCAGCTGACAATCGAACAATCAAGGAACTTTCCGCCTCGGGAGTGGACAATGTCGTGCCCCTATGCATCCAATACCCCACGGCAGCTCAAGGGAAGACTGAGATTTTAAAACTGAAGTCCAGTTTGTTGCATCACATTCCAAAGTACCATGGGCTGTCCACGGAGGATCCAAACAAGCACTTGAAGGAGTTCGAAGTTGTTTGTTCAAGCATGACCCCAGTCAATGTCGATGGAAGCATATTGAAGATGAAAGCTTTTCCATTCTCTCTCTTGGAAAAGGCTAAAGACTGGTTGTACGAATTGGCACCTGGGACCGTCACTTCATGGGAGAGCATGAAAAGAGCATTCTTAGAGAAATTCTTTCCAACGTCAAGAGTCATTCTTTCGAACTTAAGCAAATAAACACATATAATATGCTAATAAGACATTAATAATGAGTTCTCGAACGATCAAATGCTTATTTGGTGTCAAAAGTACACTATTTTTGTATTTGGAATGTATTTGCATTGTTTTATGCATGTGGGATAAAACAAGCATGCCTTTGAAGAGCTTTGGAACTTAAGCAAATAAACACTTATACTACGCTAGTAGGACATTAATAATGAGTTCTCGAAAGAACAAAAGCTTATTTGGCGTCAAAAGTACACCATTTTTGTATTTGGAGTGTATTTGCACTGTTTTATGCATGTGGGATAAAACGAGCATGCCTTTGATGCGTTTTGGAAATTAGGCAAATAAAAACTTATAGTACTCTAGTAGGACATTAATAATGGGTTCTCGAACGATCAAATTCTTATTTGGTGTCAAAAGTACACTATTTTTGTATTTGGAGTGTATTTGCACTGTTTTAAGCATTTGTGGGATAAAACGAGCGTGCTTTTGACTCGCTTTGGAACTTAAGCAAATAAAACAATATAATACGCTACTAAGAGATTAATAATTAGTGCTCGAAAGATCAAATGCTTAGTTGATGTCAAAAGTACACTATTTTTGTATTTCGACTGTATTTGCGCTGTTTTAAACATTTGTGGGAAAAAACAAGCGTGCCTTTGACATGCTTTGTAACTTAAGCAAATAAAAACCTATAATACGCTACTAAGACATTAATAATGAGTGCTCGAATGATCAAATGCTTATTTGGCTTCAAAAGTACACTATTTTAGTATTTCGAGTGAATTTGCACTATTTTAAACATACGTGGGAAAAACGAGTGTGCCTTTGACGCACTTTGGAACTTAAGCAAATAAACACATATAATACGCTAATAAGGTATTAATAATGAGTACTCGGATGATAAAATGCTTATTTGGTGTCAAAAGTACACTATTTTTGTATTTGGTGTGTATTTGCACTGTTTTAAGCATTCGATGGATAAAACGTGTGTGCCTTTGACGCGCTTTTGGAACTTAAGCAAATAAACACATATAATACGCTAATAAGGCATTAATAATGAGTTTTCAGACCATAAAATGCTTATTTGGGGTCAAAAGTACACTATTTTTGTATTTGGAGTGTATTTGCACGGTTTTATGCATGTGGGATAAAACGAGCATGCCTTTGAAGAGCTGTGGAACTTAAGCAAATAAACACTTATACTACGCTAGTAGGACATTAAGAATGAGTTCTCGAAAGATCAAAAGTACACTATTTTTCTATTTGGAGTGTATTTGCACGGTTTTATGCGTGTGGGATAAAACGAGTGTGCCTTTGACGCACTATGGAACTTAAGCAAATAAACACATATCATACGCTAATAAGGCATTAATAACGAGTTCTCGAACGATAAAATACTTATTTCGTGTCAAAAGTACACTATTTTTGTATTTGGTGTGTATTTGCACTGTTTTAAGCATTCGATGGATAAAACGTGTGTGCCTTTGACGCGCTTTTGGAACTTAAGCAAATAAACACATATAATACGCTAATAAGGCATTAATAATGAGTTTTCAGACGATAAAATGCTTATTTGGGGTCAAAAGTACACTATTTTTGTATTTGGAGTGTATTTGCACGGTTTTATGCATGTGGGATAAAACGAGCATGCCTTTGAAGAGCTTTGGAACTTAAGAAAATAAATACTTATACTACGCTAGTAGGACATTAAGAATGAGTTCTCGAAAGATCAAAAGTACACTATTTTTCTATTTGGAGTGTATTTGCACGGTTTTATGCGTGTGGGATAAAACGAGTGTGCCTTTGACGCACTATGGAACTTAAGCAAATAAACACATATCATACGCTAATAAGGCATTAATAACGAGTTCTCGAACGATAAAATGCTTATTTCGCGTCAAAAGTACACTATTTTTGTATTTGGTGTGTATTTGAACTGTTTTAAGCATTTGTTGGATAAAACGTGTGGGCCTTTGACGTGCTTTTGGAATTTAAGCAAATAAACACATATAATACGCTAATAAGGGATTAATAATGAGTTTTCAGACGATAAAATGCTTATTTGGTGTCAAAAGTACACTATATTTGTATTTGGAGTGTATTGGCATGGTTTTATGCGTGTGGGATAAAACGAGTGCCTTTGACGCGCTTTGGAACTTAAGCAAATAAACACATATAATATGCTAATAAGGTATTAATAATGAGTTCTCGGATGATAAAATGCTTATTTGGTGTCAAAAGTACACTATTTTTGTATTTGGTGTGTATTTGCACTGTTTTAAGCATTCGATGGATAAAACGTGTGTGCCTTTGACGCGCTTTTGGAACTTAAGCAAATAAACACATATAATACGCTAATAAGGCATTAATAATGAGTTTTCAGACCATAAAATGCTTATTTGGGGTCAAAAGTACACTATTTTTGTATTTGGAGTGTATTTGCACGGTTTTATGCATGTGGGATAAAACGAGCATGCCTTTGAAGAGCTGTGGAACTTAAGCAAATAAACACTTATACTACGCTAGTAGGACATTAAGAATGAGTTCTCGAAAGATCAAAAGTACACTATTTTTCTATTTGGAGTGTATTTGCACGGTTTTATGCGTGTGGGATAAAACGAGTGTGCCTTTGACGCACTATGGAACTTAAGCAAATAAACACATATCATACGCTAATAAGGCATTAATAACGAGTTCTCGAACGATAAAATGCTTATTTCGCGTCAAAAGTACACTATTTTTGTATTTGGTGTGTATTTGAACTGTTTTAAGCATTTGTTGGATAAAACGTGTGGGCCTTTGACGTGCTTTTGGAATTTAAGCAAATAAACACATATAATACGCTAATAAGGGATTAATAATGAGTTTTCAGACGATAAAATGCTTATTTGGTGTCAAAAGTACACTATTTTTGTATTTGGAGTGTATTGGCATGGTTTTATGCGTGTGGGATAAAACGAGTGCCTTTGACGCGCTTTGGAACTTAAGCAAATAAACACATATAATACGCTAATAAGGCATTAATAACGAGTTCTCGAACGATAAAATGCTTATTTGGTGTCAAAAGTACACTATTTTTGTATTTGGTGTGTATTTGCACTGTTTTAAGCATTTGTTGGATAAAACGTGTGTGCCTTTGACGTGCTTTGGAACTTAAGCAATTAAACACATATGGTACGCTAATAAGGCATTAATAATAAGTTCTCAAACGATAAAATGCTTATTTGGGGTCAAAAGTACACTATTTTTGTAGTTGGAGTGTATTTGCACTGTTTTATGCATGTGGGATAAAAAGAGCGTGACTTTGACGCGCTTTGGAACTTAAGCAAATAAACACTTATACTACGCTAGTAGGACATTAATAATAAGTTCTCAAAAGATGAAAAGCTTATTTGGTGTCAAAAGTACACTATTTTTGTATTTGGTGTGCATTTGCACTGTTTTAAGCATTTGTTGGATAAAACGTGTGTGCCTTTGACATGCTTTGGAACTTAAGCAAATAAACACATATCGTACGCTAATAAGGCATTAATAATAAGTTGTCAAACGATAAAATGCTTATTTGGGGTCAAAAGTACCCCATTTTTGTATTTGGAGTGTATTTGCACGGTTTTATGCATGTTTGATAAAACGAGCGTGACTTTGACGCGCTTTGGAACTTAAGCAAATAAACACTTATACTACGCTAGTAGGACATTAATAATAAGTTCTCGAAAGATGAAGAGCTTATTGGTGTCAAAAGTACACTATTTTTGTATTTGGTGTGTATTTGCACGGTTTTATGCATGTGGGATAAAACGCTAATAAGGCATTAATAACGAGTTCTCGAACGATAAAATCCTTATTTGGTGTCAAAAGTACACTATTTTCGTATTTGGTGTGTATTTGCACGGTTTTAAGCATTTGTTGGATAAAAAGAGCGTGACTTTGACGCGCTTTGGAACTTAAGCAAATAAACACTTATACTACGCTAATAAGGCATTAATAATAAGTTCTCGAAAGATGAAAAGCTTATTTGGGGTTAAAAGTACACTATTTTTGCATTTGGTGTGTATTTGCACGGTTTTATGCATGTGGGATAAAACGAGCGTGACTTTGACGCGCTTTGGAACTTAAGCAAATAAACACTTATACTACGCTAGTAGGACATTAATAATAACTTCTCGAAAGATGAAAAGCTTATTTGGTGTCAAAAGTACACTATTTTCGTATTTGGTGTGTATTTGCACGGTTTTAAGCATTTGTTGGATAAAACGAGCGTGCCTTCGACGCGCTTTGGAACTTAAGCAAATAAACACATATAATACGCTAATAAGGCATTAATAATGAGTTCTCAAATGAGAAAATGCTTATTGGGTGTCAAAAGTACACTATTTTTGTATTTGGTGTTTATTTGCACTGTTTTAAGCATTCGATGGATAAAACGTGTGTGCCTTTGACGCGCTTTTGGAACTTAAGCAAATAAACACATATAATACGCTAATAAGGCATTAGTAATGAGTTTTCAGACGATAAAATGCTTATTTGGTGTCAAAAGTACACTATTTTTGTATTTGGAGAGTATTTGCACGGTGCATGTGGGATAAAACGAGCATGCCTTTGAAGAGCTTTGGAACTTAATGATAGGAGCATATTTATGCGACTTAGTATGCTTGTTTTCGTGCATTTACGTTGTTAATTCTTAGTTATTCTAGTATTTTGAGTTAGTTTCGTATGTTTGTAGGTTTAAAGGGCCTATGATGCAATAAGGTGCATTTTGGAGCCTTTTGGAGCATAATGGAGCTTGGAATGAAGGACATATGTATGGAGCAAAAGGAATGGACGAAATTGAAGACTTGAAGTTGAAGGAGTCCTAAATGAAGAAGGATTCCTAATTGAAATAGGATTCCTAGTTGAAAGATGATTCCTACTCAAATGAGGATTCCTAGAAGAACAAGGATTCCTACTTGGAATAGGAGAGTTAAGCCTAGGGTTTCTACTTTGGTTTGACCTTTCCTAAACCTAAAAGTCTCTAAGTCTAGCACAAAATGAGAACTTCTACACACCCTAGAACCTATGCCGTGCCCTTCCCCTTGCCTAAAGGTCTATGCCGCACACATCCTTTTCCTTTCCCTTCCTTGCCCTGCAAGGAAGGTGGTTTCCCTTTCTTTTGGAGCCCTTTCCCTTTCCCAAAACCCTGGCCGCACCTTGTTGCCCAAAACCCTTAAGTTTCTGACCTTGGGCCCTATTTCCTCTAAGTTTTGGATTTAATTCTCTAACCTAATTAAATTCTGAGCCTTGTTTCCCCAAAACCCTTTAAATTAAGACCCTAGCCGCACCTAACCATTCATTCCATTCACCATCCAAACATTCCATCCATCACAGCCATTCTACCACCCATTCATTCACCATCCAAACATTCAGCCGCAGCCACCCTACACCACTACCCTCCCTTGCCGCAGCCATCTACCATCCTAATCATCCATCCCTTCCATCAAACCACCTCCATAACCACCCAAAACACCTTGTGCCGCAGCAAGGAGAAGAAGGAAGAGAAGACTACTCTTGGATGCAAAGGCTTGAGCGTTGGAGCATTCTAGGTGTAGTTTGTTTTATGTTTATGTTCAATTTCTTATTCTCTGATTTTGTTGCAGCCATGAGTGGCTAAATCCCTAGTTAGCTAGGGGGAAGTTTGAAGCCATGAACATGCTTGAGATATGAATTGATTCCTTCCAGTTGTGATTTAATAAGTTGTGAATGCAATTCGATTAACTGTTTTATTCATAACTTGTTCTTGTATGTTGATTAAGGATGCATACTTAGTTTTCATGCATGAACTTGATGCTAGAATATAAATGAGTTTCACCTAATCGTTACAAGTTTATATTCATGAGTATTGAAGGTTGCTCGTCACAATCGCGTTAATTGAATTCTTGGCAAACGTATCATGCTCTCATAGTTACGAATGCCTCGTCAACACTTATGATTTTCATTGAACTTAATGATCTCTGATTGTATCTCTATTATGCACTCATGTAGGGGACCTTTGGAGAATAACTTGGGTTGTTGTATGCTCTTCTTCCAATTCAATAACATAAGGAAAATCTGAGGGTTAATATGTGCACGTACGATTAATCTGGGGTGTTGAGCATCATAATTTATCGAAAAGCAATTGGAAATCGATTCGTATACAAGTGTGTCATGTGTGGAGAAAGAACCTCTAGCTAATCCATCAACCATCTGAGTTCCAAACGTTTTTAACATTGTTTGTTCTAGAATCTGCCTAGTTTTACATTCTGTTTGTTTTAGCTTTAAATTCGTCCAAATCAAAACCCCCCATTTATTTTCTTGTTCTAAAGTGTCTTAAATATGTTTTGTTGATGTTTTGAGTGGTTTTGAGTCAAACCAAAATCATATTTTCGTCCAAAGTTCATTTAAGGTCAGAAACTGCCTAACTAGTGTTTTTAGGCAGTTTTGAGTGTTTTCAGCCCGTTTTGAGTCTTTTGGACTTGTTTTGAGTCTTGTGAGTCTTTCCTTACGTTTTTAACTTTGTTTTTATGTTTTAGAGTCAGTTTAGAGGTTTTAGCAAGCCCTCCTAATCCCCGGTCCAGAACGATCCCTACTTGCATCTATACTACAATCTACAACAAGAGGGTTAATTTGAGTGTCAAGCTAATTTTCACATCACTTAAGCAAATCAACACTTATACTACGCTAGTAGGACATTAATAATGAGTTCTCGAAAGATCAAAAGTACACTATTTTTGTATTTGGAGTGTATTTGCACGGTTTTATGCGTGTGGGATAAAACGAGTGTGCCTTTGACGCACTTTGGAACTTAAGCAAATAAACACATATAATATGCTAATAAGGCATTAATAACGAGTTCTCGAACGATAAAATGCTTATTTGGTGTCAAAAGTACACTATTTTTGTATTTGGTGTGTATTTGCACTGTTTTAAGCATTTGTTGGATAAAACGTGTGTGCCTTTGACGTGCTTTGGAACTTAAGCAAATAAACACATATAGTACGCTAATAAGGCATTAATAATAAGTTCTCAAACGATAAAATGCTTATTTGGGGTTAAAAGTACACTATTTTTGTAGTTGGAGTGTATTTGCACGGTTTTATGCATGTGGGATAAAAAGAGCGTGACTTTGACGCGCTTTGGAACTTAAGCAAATAAACACTTATACTACGCTAGTAGGACATTAATAATAAGTTCTCGACAGATGAAAAGCTTATTTGGTGTCAAAAGTACACTATTTTTGCATTTGGTGTGTATTTCCACGGTTTTATGCATGTGGATAAAACGAGCGTGCCCTTGACGCGCTTTGGAACTTAAGCAAATAAACACATATCATACGCTAATAAGGCATTAATAATGAGTTCTCAAATGATAAAATGCTTATTTGGTGTCAAAAGTACACTATTTTTGTATTTGGTGTGTATTTGCACGGTTTTAAGCATTTGTTGGATAAAACGTGTGTGCCTTTGACGTGCTTTGGAACTTAAGCAAATAAACACATATAGTACGCTAATAAGGCATTAATAATAAGTTCTCAAACGATAAAATGCTTATTTGGGGTTAAAAGTACACTATTTTTGTAGTTGGTGTGTATTTGCACGGTTTTATGCATGTGGGATAAAACGAGCGTGACTTTGACGCGCTTTGGAACTTAAGCAAATAAACACTTATACTACGCTAGTAGGACATTAATAATAACTTCTCGAAAGATGAAAAGCTTATTTGGTGTCAAAAGTACACTATTTTTGTATTTGGTGTGTATTTGCACAGTTTTATGCATGTGGGATAAAACGAGCGTGCCTTTGACGCGCTTTGGAACTTAAGCAAATAAACACATATAATACGCTAATAAGGCATTAATAATGAGTTCTCAAATGATAAAATGCTTATTGGGTGTCAAAAGTACACTATTTTTGTATTTGGTGTGTATTTGCACTGTTTTAAGCATTCGATGGATAAAACGTGTGTGCCTTTGAAGCGCTTTTGGAACTTAAGCAAATAAACACATATAATATGCTAATAAGGCATTAGTAATGAGTTTTCAGACGATAAAATGCTTATTTGGTGTCAAAAGTACACTATTTTTGTATTTGGAGAGTATTTGCACGGTGCATGTGGGATAAAACGAGCATGCCTTTGAAGAGCTTTGGAACTTAATGATAGGAGCATATTTATGCGACTTAGTATGCTTGTTTTCGTGCATTTACGTTGTTAATTCTTAGTTATTCTAGTATTTTGAGTTAGTTTCGTATGTTTGTAGGTTTAAAGGGCCTATGATGCAATAAGGTGCATTTTGGAGCCTTTTGGAGCATAATGGAGCTTGGAATGAAGGACATATGTATGGAGCAAAAGGAATGGACGAAATTGAAGACTTGAAGTTGAAGGAGTCCTAAATGAAGAAGGATTCCTAATTGAAATAGGATTCCTAGTTGAAAGATGATTCCTACTCAAATGAGGATTCCTAGAAGAACAAGGATTCCTACTTGGAATAGGAGAGTTAAGCCTAGGGTTTCTACTTTGGTTTGACCTTTCCTAAACCTAAAAGTCTCTAAGTCCAGCACAAAATGAGAACTTCTACACACCCTAGAACCTATGCCGTGCCCTTCCCCTTGCCTAAAGGTCTATGCCGCACACATCCTTTTCCTTTCCCTTCCTTGCCCTGCAAGGAAGGTGGTTTCCCTTTCTTTTGGAGCCCTTTCCCTTTCCCAAAACCCTGGCCGCACCTTGTTGCCCAAAACCCTTAAGTTTCTGACCTTGGGCCCTATTTCCTCTAAGTTTTGGATTTAATTCTCTAACCTAATTAAATTCTGAGCCTTGTTTCCCCAAAACCCTTTAAATTAAGACCCTAGCCGCACCTAACCATTCATTCCATTCACCATCCAAACATTCCATCCATCACAGCCATTCTACCACCCATTCATTCACCATCCAAACATTCAGCCGCAGCCACCCTACACCACTACCCTCCCTTGCCGCAGCCATCTACCATCCTAATCATCCATCCCTTCCATCAAACCACCTCCATAACCACCCAAAACACCTTGTGCCGCAGCAAGGAGAAGAAGGAAGAGAAGACTACTCTTGGATGCAAAGGCTTGAGCGTTGGAGCATTCTAGGTGTAGTTTGTTTTATGTTTATGTTCAATTTCTTATTCTCTGATTTTGTTGCAGCCATGAGTGGCTAAATCCCTAGTTAGCTAGGGGAAGTTTGAAGCCATGAACATGCTTGAGATATGAATTGATTCCTTCCAGTTGTGATTTAATAAGTTGTGAATGCAATTCGATTAACTGTTTTATTCATAACTTGTTCTTGTATGTTGATTAAGGATGCATACTTAGTTTTCATGCATGAACTTGATGCTAGAATATAAATGAGTTTCACCTAATCGTTACAAGTTTATATTCATGAGTATTGAAGGTTGCTCGTCACAATCGCGTTAATTGAATTCTTGGCAAACGTATCATGCTCTCATAGTTACGAATGCCTCGTCAACACTTATGATTTTCATTGAACTTAATGATCTCTGATTGTATCTCTATTATGCACTCATGTAGGGGACCTTTGGAGAATAACTTGGGTTGTTGTATGCTCTTCTTCCAATTCAATAACATAAGGAAAATCTGAGGGTTAATATGTGCACGTACGATTAATCTGGGGTGTTGAGCATCATAATTTATCGAAAAGCAATTGGAAATCGATTCGTATACAAGTGTGTCATGTGTGGAGAAAGAACCTCTAGCTAATCCATCAACCATCTGAGTTCCAAACGTTTTTAACATTGTTTGTTCTAGAATCTGCCTAGTTTTACATTCTGTTTGTTTTAGCTTTAAATTCGTCCAAATCAAAACCCCCCATTTATTTTCTTGTTCTAAAGTGTCTTAAATATGTTTTGTTGATGTTTTGAGTGGTTTTGAGTCAAACCAAAATCATATTTTCGTCCAAAGTTCATTTAAGGTCAGAAACTGCCTAACTAGTGTTTTTAGGCAGTTTTGAGTGTTTTCAGCCCGTTTTGAGTCTTTTGGACTTGTTTTGAGTCTTGTGAGTCTTTCCTTACGTTTTTAACTTTGTTTTTATGTTTTAGAGTCAGTTTAGAGGTTTTAGCAAGCCCTCCTAATCCCCGGTCCAGAACGATCCCTACTTGCATCTATACTACAATCTACAACAAGAGGGTTAATTTGAGTGTCAAGCTAATTTTCACATCACTTAAGCAAATCAACACTTATACTACGCTAGTAGGACATTAATAATGAGTTCTCGAAAGATCAAAAGTACACTATTTTTGTATTTGGAGTGTATTTGCACGGTTTTATGCGTGTGGGATAAAACGAGTGTGCCTTTGACGCACTTTGGAACTTAAGCAAATAAACACATATAATATGCTAATAAGGCATTAATAACGAGTTCTCGAACGATAAAATGCTTATTTGGTGTCAAAAGTACACTATTTTTGTATTTGGTGTGTATTTGCACTGTTTTAAGCATTTGTTGGATAAAACGTGTGTGCCTTTGACGTGCTTTGGAACTTAAGCAAATAAACACATATAGTACGCTAATAAGGCATTAATAATAAGTTCTCAAACGATAAAATGCTTATTTGGGGTTAAAAGTACACTATTTTTGTAGTTGGAGTGTATTTGCACGGTTTTATGCATGTGGGATAAAAAGAGCGTGACTTTGACGCGCTTTGGAACTTAAGCAAATAAACACTTATACTACGCTAGTAGGACATTAATAATAAGTTCTCGACAGATGAAAAGCTTATTTGGTGTCAAAAGTACACTATTTTTGCATTTGGTGTGTATTTCCACGGTTTTATGCATGTGGATAAAACGAGCGTGCCCTTGACGCGCTTTGGAACTTAAGCAAATAAACACATATCATACGCTAATAAGGCATTAATAATGAGTTCTCAAATGATAAAATGCTTATTTGGTGTCAAAAGTACACTATTTTTGTATTTGGTGTGTATTTGCACGGTTTTAAGCATTTGTTGGATAAAACGTGTGTGCCTTTGACGTGCTTTGGAACTTAAGCAAATAAACACATATAGTACGCTAATAAGGCATTAATAATAAGTTCTCAAACGATAAAATGCTTATTTGGGGTTAAAAGTACACTATTTTTGTAGTTGGTGTGTATGTGCACGGTTTTATGCATGTGGGATAAAACGAGCGTGACTTTGACGCGCTTTGGAACTTAAGCAAATAAACACTTATACTACGCTAGTAGGACATTAATAATAACTTCTCGAAAGATGAAAAGCTTATTTGGTGTCAAAAGTACACTATTTTTGTATTTGGTGTGTATTTGCACAGTTTTATGCATGTGGGATAAAACGAGCGTGCCTTTGACGCGCTTTGGAACTTAAGCAAATAAACACATATAATATGCTAATAAGGCATTAATAATGAGTTCTCAAATGATAAAATGCTTATTGGGTGTCAAAAGTACACTATTTTTGTATTTGGTGTGTATTTGCACTGTTTTAAGCATTCGATGGATAAAACGTGTGTGCCTTTGAAGCGCTTTTGGAACTTAAGCAAATAAACACATATAATATGCTAATAAGGCATTAGTAATGAGTTTTCAGACGATAAAATGCTTATTTGGTGTCAAAAGTACACTATTTTTGTATTTGGAGAGTATTTGCACGGTGCATGTGGGATAAAACGAGCATGCCTTTGAAGAGCTTTGGAACTTAATGATAGGAGCATATTTATGCGACTTAGTATGCTTGTTTTCGTGCATTTACGTTGTTAATTCTTAGTTATTCTAGTATTTTGAGTTAGTTTCGTATGTTTGTAGGTTTAAAGGGCCTATGATGCAATAAGGTGCATTTTGGAGCCTTTTGGAGCATAATGGAGCTTGGAATGAAGGACATATGTATGGAGCAAAAGGAATGGACGAAATTGAAGACTTGAAGTTGAAGGAGTCCTAAATGAAGAAGGATTCCTAATTGAAATAGGATTCCTAGTTGAAAGATGATTCCTACTCAAATGAGGATTCCTAGAAGAACAAGGATTCCTACTTGGAATAGGAGAGTTAAGCCTAGGGTTTCTACTTTGGTTTGACCTTTCCTAAACCTAAAAGTCTCTAAGTCCAGCACAAAATGAGAACTTCTACACACCCTAGAACCTATGCCGTGCCCTTCCCCTTGCCTAAAGGTCTATGCCGCACACATCCTTTTCCTTTCCCTTCCTTGCCCTGCAAGGAAGGTGGTTTCCCTTTCTTTTGGAGCCCTTTCCCTTTCCCAAAACCCTGGCCGCACCTTGTTGCCCAAAACCCTTAAGTTTCTGACCTTGGGCCCTATTTCCTCTAAGTTTTGGATTTAATTCTCTAACCTAATTAAATTCTGAGCCTTGTTTCCCCAAAACCCTTTAAATTAAGACCCTAGCCGCACCTAACCATTCATTCCATTCACCATCCAAACATTCCATCCATCACAGCCATTCTACCACCCATTCATTCACCATCCAAACATTCAGCCGCAGCCACCCTACACCACTACCCTCCCTTGCCGCAGCCATCTACCATCCTAATCATCCATCCCTTCCATCAAACCACCTCCATAACCACCCAAAACACCTTGTGCCGCAGCAAGGAGAAGAAGGAAGAGAAGACTACTCTTGGATGCAAAGGCTTGAGCGTTGGAGCATTCTAGGTGTAGTTTGTTTTATGTTTATGTTCAATTTCTTATTCTCTGATTTTGTTGCAGCCATGAGTGGCTAAATCCCTAGTTAGCTAGGGGGAAGTTTGAAGCCATGAACATGCTTGAGATATGAATTGATTCCTTCCAGTTGTGATTTAATAAGTTGTGAATGCAATTCGATTAACTGTTTTATTCATAACTTGTTCTTGTATGTTGATTAAGGATGCATACTTAGTTTTCATGCATGAACTTGATGCTAGAATATAAATGAGTTTCACCTAATCGTTACAAGTTTATATTCATGAGTATTGAAGGTTGCTCGTCACAATCGCGTTAATTGAATTCTTGGCAAACGTATCATGCTCTCATAGTTACGAATGCCTCGTCAACACTTATGATTTTCATTGAACTTAATGATCTCTGATTGTATCTCTATTATGCACTCATGTAGGGGACCTTTGGAGAATAACTTGGGTTGTTGTATGCTCTTCTTCCAATTCAATAACATAAGGAAAATCTGAGGGTTAATATGTGCACGTACGATTAATCTGGGGTGTTGAGCATCATAATTTATCGAAAAGCAATTGGAAATCGATTCGTATACAAGTGTGTCATGTGTGGAGAAAGAACCTCTAGCTAATCCATCAACCATCTGAGTTCCAAACGTTTTTAACATTGTTTGTTCTAGAATCTGCCTAGTTTTACATTCTGTTTGTTTTAGCTTTAAATTCGTCCAAATCAAAACCCCCCATTTATTTTCTTGTTCTAAAGTGTCTTAAATATGTTTTGTTGATGTTTTGAGTGGTTTTGAGTCAAACCAAAATCATATTTTCGTCCAAAGTTCATTTAAGGTCAGAAACTGCCTAACTAGTGTTTTTAGGCAGTTTTGAGTGTTTTCAGCCCGTTTTGAGTCTTTTGGACTTGTTTTGAGTCTTGTGAGTCTTTCCTTACGTTTTTAACTTTGTTTTTATGTTTTAGAGTCAGTTTAGAGGTTTTAGCAAGCCCTCCTAATCCCCGGTCCAGAACGATCCCTACTTGCATCTATACTACAATCTACAACAAGAGGGTTAATTTGAGTGTCAAGCTAATTTTCACATCACTTAAGCAAATCAACACTTATACTACGCTAGTAGGACATTAATAATGAGTTCTCGAAAGATCAAAAGTACACTATTTTTGTATTTGGAGTGTATTTGCACGGTTTTATGCGTGTGGGATAAAACGAGTGTGCCTTTGACGCACTTTGGAACTTAAGCAAATAAACACATATAATATGCTAATAAGGCATTAATAACGAGTTCTCGAACGATAAAATGCTTATTTGGTGTCAAAAGTACACTATTTTTGTATTTGGTGTGTATTTGCACTGTTTTAAGCATTTGTTGGATAAAACGTGTGTGCCTTTGACGTGCTTTGGAACTTAAGCAAATAAACACATATAGTACGCTAATAAGGCATTAATAATAAGTTCTCAAACGATAAAATGCTTATTTGGGGTTAAAAGTACACTATTTTTGTAGTTGGAGTGTATTTGCACGGTTTTATGCATGTGGGATAAAAAGAGCGTGACTTTGACGCGCTTTGGAACTTAAGCAAATAAACACTTATACTACGCTAGTAGGACATTAATAATAAGTTCTCGACAGATGAAAAGCTTATTTGGTGTCAAAAGTACACTATTTTTGCATTTGGTGTGTATTTCCACGGTTTTATGCATGTGGATAAAACGAGCGTGCCCTTGACGCGCTTTGGAACTTAAGCAAATAAACACATATCATACGCTAATAAGGCATTAATAATGAGTTCTCAAATGATAAAATGCTTATTTGGTGTCAAAAGTACACTATTTTTGTATTTGGTGTGTATTTGCACGGTTTTAAGCATTTGTTGGATAAAACGTGTGTGCCTTTGACGTGCTTTGGAACTTAAGCAAATAAACACATATAGTACGCTAATAAGGCATTAATAATAAGTTCTCAAACGATAAAATGCTTATTTGGGGTTAAAAGTACACTATTTTTGTAGTTGGTGTGTATTTGCACGGTTTTATGCATGTGGGATAAAACGAGCGTGACTTTGACGCGCTTTGGAACTTAAGCAAATAAACACTTATACTACGCTAGTAGGACATTAATAATAACTTCTCGAAAGATGAAAAGCTTATTTGGTGTCAAAAGTACACTATTTTTGTATTTGGTGTGTATTTGCACAGTTTTATGCATGTGGGATAAAACGAGCGTGCCTTTGACGCGCTTTGGAACTTAAGCAAATAAACACATATAATACGCTAATAAGGCATTAATAATGAGTTCTCAAATGATAAAATGCTTATTGGGTGTCAAAAGTACACTATTTTTGTATTTGGTGTGTATTTGCACTGTTTTAAGCATTCGATGGATAAAACGTGTGTGCCTTTGAAGCGCTTTTGGAACTTAAGCAAATAAACACATATAATATGCTAATAAGGCATTAGTAATGAGTTTTCAGACGATAAAATGCTTATTTGGTGTCAAAAGTACACTATTTTTGTATTTGGAGAGTATTTGCACGGTGCATGTGGGATAAAACGAGCATGCCTTTGAAGAGCTTTGGAACTTAATGATAGGAGCATATTTATGCGACTTAGTATGCTTGTTTTCGTGCATTTACGTTGTTAATTCTTAGTTATTCTAGTATTTTGAGTTAGTTTCGTATGTTTGTAGGTTTAAAGGGCCTATGATGCAATAAGGTGCATTTTGGAGCCTTTTGGAGCATAATGGAGCTTGGAATGAAGGACATATGTATGGAGCAAAAGGAATGGACGAAATTGAAGACTTGAAGTTGAAGGAGTCCTAAATGAAGAAGGATTCCTAATTGAAATAGGATTCCTAGTTGAAAGATGATTCCTACTCAAATGAGGATTCCTAGAAGAACAAGGATTCCTACTTGGAATAGGAGAGTTAAGCCTAGGGTTTCTACTTTGGTTTGACCTTTCCTAAACCTAAAAGTCTCTAAGTCCAGCACAAAATGAGAACTTCTACACACCCTAGAACCTATGCCGTGCCCTTCCCCTTGCCTAAAGGTCTATGCCGCACACATCCTTTTCCTTTCCCTTCCTTGCCCTGCAAGGAAGGTGGTTTCCCTTTCTTTTGGAGCCCTTTCCCTTTCCCAAAACCCTGGCCGCACCTTGTTGCCCAAAACCCTTAAGTTTCTGACCTTGGGCCCTATTTCCTCTAAGTTTTGGATTTAATTCTCTAACCTAATTAAATTCTGAGCCTTGTTTCCCCAAAACCCTTTAAATTAAGACCCTAGCCGCACCTAACCATTCATTCCATTCACCATCCAAACATTCCATCCATCACAGCCATTCTACCACCCATTCATTCACCATCCAAACATTCAGCCGCAGCCACCCTACACCACTACCCTCCCTTGCCGCAGCCATCTACCATCCTAATCATCCATCCCTTCCATCAAACCACCTCCATAACCACCCAAAACACCTTGTGCCGCAGCAAGGAGAAGAAGGAAGAGAAGACTACTCTTGGATGCAAAGGCTTGAGCGTTGGAGCATTCTAGGTGTAGTTTGTTTTATGTTTATGTTCAATTTCTTATTCTCTGATTTTGTTGCAGCCATGAGTGGCTAAATCCCTAGTTAGCTAGGGGAAGTTTGAAGCCATGAACATGCTTGAGATATGAATTGATTCCTTCCAGTTGTGATTTAATAAGTTGTGAATGCAATTCGATTAACTGTTTTATTCATAACTTGTTCTTGTATGTTGATTAAGGATGCATACTTAGTTTTCATGCATGAACTTGATGCTAGAATATAAATGAGTTTCACCTAATCGTTACAAGTTTATATTCATGAGTATTGAAGGTTGCTCGTCACAATCGCGTTAATTGAATTCTTGGCAAACGTATCATGCTCTCATAGTTACGAATGCCTCGTCAACACTTATGATTTTCATTGAACTTAATGATCTCTGATTGTATCTCTATTATGCACTCATGTAGGGGACCTTTGGAGAATAACTTGGGTTGTTGTATGCTCTTCTTCCAATTCAATAACATAAGGAAAATCTGAGGGTTAATATGTGCACGTACGATTAATCTGGGGTGTTGAGCATCATAATTTATCGAAAAGCAATTGGAAATCGATTCGTATACAAGTGTGTCATGTGTGGAGAAAGAACCTCTAGCTAATCCATCAACCATCTGAGTTCCAAACGTTTTTAACATTGTTTGTTCTAGAATCTGCCTAGTTTTACATTCTGTTTGTTTTAGCTTTAAATTCGTCCAAATCAAAACCCCCCATTTATTTTCTTGTTCTAAAGTGTCTTAAATATGTTTTGTTGATGTTTTGAGTGGTTTTGAGTCAAACCAAAATCATATTTTCGTCCAAAGTTCATTTAAGGTCAGAAACTGCCTAACTAGTGTTTTTAGGCAGTTTTGAGTGTTTTCAGCCCTTTTGGACTTGTTTTGAGTCTTGTGAGTCTTTCCTTACGTTTTTAACTTTGTTTTTATGTTTTAGAGTCAGTTTAGAGGTTTTAGCAAGCCCTCCTAATCCCCGGTCCAGAACGATCCCTACTTGCATCTATACTACAATCTACAACAAGAGGGTTAATTTGAGTGTCAAGCTAATTTTCACATCACTTAAGCAAATCAACACTTATACTACGCTAGTAGGACATTAATAATGAGTTCTCGAAAGATCAAAAGTACACTATTTTTGTATTTGGAGTGTATTTGCACGGTTTTATGCGTGTGGGATAAAACGAGTGTGCCTTTGACGCACTTTGGAACTTAAGCAAATAAACACATATAATATGCTAATAAGGCATTAATAACGAGTTCTCGAACGATAAAATGCTTATTTGGTGTCAAAAGTACACTATTTTTGTATTTGGTGTGTATTTGCACTGTTTTAAGCATTTGTTGGATAAAACGTGTGTGCCTTTGACGTGCTTTGGAACTTAAGCAAATAAACACATATAGTACGCTAATAAGGCATTAATAATAAGTTCTCAAACGATAAAATGCTTATTTGGGGTTAAAAGTACACTATTTTTGTAGTTGGAGTGTATTTGCACGGTTTTATGCATGTGGGATAAAAAGAGCGTGACTTTGACGCGCTTTGGAACTTAAGCAAATAAACACTTATACTACGCTAGTAGGACATTAATAATAAGTTCTCGACAGATGAAAAGCTTATTTGGTGTCAAAAGTACACTATTTTTGCATTTGGTGTGTATTTCCACGGTTTTATGCATGTGGGATAAAACGAGCGTGCCCTTGACGCGCTTTGGAACTTAAGCAAATAAACACATATCATACGCTAATAAGGCATTAATAATGAGTTCTCAAATGATAAAATGCTTATTTGGTGTCAAAAGTACACTATTTTTGTATTTGGTGTGTATTTGCACGGTTTTATGCATGTGGGATAAAACGCTAATAAGGCATTAATAACGAGTTCTCGAACGATAAAATCCTTATTTGGTGTCAAAAGTACACTATTTTCGTATTTGGTGTGTATTTGCACGGTTTTAAGCATTTGTTGGATAAAAAGAGCGTGACTTTGACGCGCTTTGGAACTTAAGCAAATAAACACTTATACTACGCTAATAAGGCATTAATAATAAGTTCTCGAAAGATGAAAAGCTTATTTGGGGTTAAAAGTACACTATTTTTGCATTTGGTGTGTATTTGCACGGTTTTATGCATGTGGGATAAAACGAGCGTGACTTTGACGCGCTTTGGAACTTAAGCAAATAAACACTTATACTACGCTAGTAGGACATTAATAATAACTTCTCGAAAGATGAAAAGCTTATTTGGTGTCAAAAGTACACTATTTTCGTATTTGGTGTGTATTTGCACGGTTTTAAGCATTTGTTGGATAAAACGAGCGTGCCTTCGACGCGCTTTGGAACTTAAGCAAATAAACACATATAATACGCTAATAAGGCATTAATAATGAGTTCTCAAATGAGAAAATGCTTATTGGGTGTCAAAAGTACACTATTTTTGTATTTGGTGTTTATTTGCACTGTTTTAAGCATTCGATGGATAAAACGTGTGTGCCTTTGACGCGCTTTTGGAACTTAAGCAAATAAACACATATAATACGCTAATAAGGCATTAGTAATGAGTTTTCAGACGATAAAATGCTTATTTGGTGTCAAAAGTACACTATTTTTGTATTTGGAGAGTATTTGCACGGTGCATGTGGGATAAAACGAGCATGCCTTTGAAGAGCTTTGGAACTTAATGATAGGAGCATATTTATGCGACTTAGTATGCTTGTTTTCGTGCATTTACGTTGTTAATTCTTAGTTATTCTAGTATTTTGAGTTAGTTTCGTATGTTTGTAGGTTTAAAGGGCCTATGATGCAATAAGGTGCATTTTGGAGCCTTTTGGAGCATAATGGAGCTTGGAATGAAGGACATATGTATGGAGCAAAAGGAATGGACGAAATTGAAGACTTGAAGTTGAAGGAGTCCTAAATGAAGAAGGATTCCTAATTGAAATAGGATTCCTAGTTGAAAGATGATTCCTACTCAAATGAGGATTCCTAGAAGAACAAGGATTCCTACTTGGAATAGGAGAGTTAAGCCTAGGGTTTCTACTTTGGTTTGACCTTTCCTAAACCTAAAAGTCTCTAAGTCTAGCACAAAATGAGAACTTCTACACACCCTAGAACCTATGCCGTGCCCTTCCCCTTGCCTAAAGGTCTATGCCGCACACATCCTTTTCCTTTCCCTTCCTTGCCCTGCAAGGAAGGTGGTTTCCCTTTCTTTTGGAGCCCTTTCCCTTTCCCAAAACCCTGGCCGCACCTTGTTGCCCAAAACCCTTAAGTTTCTGACCTTGGGCCCTATTTCCTCTAAGTTTTGGATTTAATTCTCTAACCTAATTAAATTCTGAGCCTTGTTTCCCCAAAACCCTTTAAATTAAGACCCTAGCCGCACCTAACCATTCATTCCATTCACCATCCAAACATTCCATCCATCACAGCCATTCTACCACCCATTCATTCACCATCCAAACATTCAGCCGCAGCCACCCTACACCACTACCCTCCCTTGCCGCAGCCATCTACCATCCTAATCATCCATCCCTTCCATCAAACCACCTCCATAACCACCCAAAACACCTTGTGCCGCAGCAAGGAGAAGAAGGAAGAGAAGACTACTCTTGGATGCAAAGGCTTGAGCGTTGGAGCATTCTAGGTGTAGTTTGTTTTATGTTTATGTTCAATTTCTTATTCTCTGATTTTGTTGCAGCCATGAGTGGTGATGTGAATATTAGTTAAGCACACAAATTAAACCCTCTTTTTATCAATTGTAGTATATGTATAAGTAGGGATCGTTCTGGACCGGGGATTAGGAGGGCTTGCTAATCTAACACAAACTGACTCAAATAGACAAAAACAACTTAAAAACTTTCAAATAGACTTTAGGGACTCAAAACAGGTTCACAAGACTCAAAACAAGCTAAAAATACTCAAAACTGCTTAAAAACACCAATTGGACAGATTCTAGACACTAGACTTAACTTTGGACGAAAATTGAATTAAACTTAACTCAAAACACACAAAAACATAAACTAAGACAGATTATAACTAATTAGACTCAAACAAATGAAGGGGGATTGGTTTTAGATTGATTTTAAGCTAAAACAAACAGAAATAATAAACTAGACAGATTTGGACGAATTTGGGTTTTTAGGATGGATGGTGACTTAGCTAGAGGTTTCCTTATCCACACATGAATTATATGCATATGAATCAACTTCCAGTTACGTTTTCATTGAATTAAGAATGACAATGCCCCAGATTAACCGTGTCAATCACTAATTAACCCTCAGATTCTCCTAATTTCATTGAATTGGACGGACAACGCATCTACAACTGATAGGAGCATATTTAGGCGACTTAGGTGGCTTGTTCTTGTGCATTTACGTTGTTATTTCTTAGTTATTGTAGACTTTTAAGCCATTTTCGTGTGTTTTCAGGTTCTAAGGACAAAGTATGCAAGAAGATGCATTTTGGGGCCTTTTGGAGCACTTTTGGGCCAAGTTTGGATAGCATGTACTTGGAGCAAAGGGAATGGACGAAATTGAAGATCAAATGAGCCTAGGATTGAAGGAAGAAGGAAGAGTCGAGAATTGGAAACCAAGTTTCTATTCTTGAAAGTTACCAATTGTGCAAGTTTCCATTTGTGAAGGTTTCCATTTTTGGGGTTTCCAAATTATGTTGGTTGCCTAATTACATGTTCTAGAAGCCTTGGACAAGCCTGATGTGAAAATTAACTTGACACTCAAATTAAACCCTCTTTTGACAATTGTAGTAAAGTATGTAAGTAGGGATCGTTCTAGACCGGGGATTAGGAGGGATTGCTAAACACTTGAAAACTGACTTAAAAACGTAAAAACAAAGTTTAAAACACTAAATTAGACTCAAAGAATGCAAGACTAAACTTTAAAACACTAAAACGAAGCAAAAGACTCAAAACAGCAACCAAAAGACTCAAAACTGCCTTAAAAACACTTTCTGGGCAGTTTTGGACACAAGCACCAAATTGGACGAATTTGGGTTTTAACTTGAATCAAAACACTTAAAAACACAAATCAAAACAGATTCTAACTAATTTAACACTTCAAAATAAAGGGGAATTTGGTTTTGACGGAATTGAAAACAAGACACAAACTTTGTAATTAAAACAGATTGTAAAAACGATTTTGGATGAAACTTATGGATGGAAGGCTAGCTAGAGGGTTCTTCTCCACACATGACACACTTGCATACAAACCAATTTTCAGTTGTTCTTTCGATAAGTTATGAAACTCAACACCCCAAGTTAATTAGGTTCGCTTAAATTAACCTTCAAGTTCTCCTTAAGTTAATGAATTGGATGGGAATGCGCATACAACAATTCAAAGCATTCTTCAAAAGTTCCTTACGTGAAAAGCACAACAAAGATACAATCAAAGATCATTAAGCAACATGAGAACTATAAGTGTTGACGAGGCCTTCGTTACTATGATGAGCATGAAACTAATGCCAAGAATTCATTTAACGCGATCGTTTATAAGCGACCTTCACTACTTGTGAAATATAAGGTTGTAACTATTAGGTGAAACTCCCTTATACTCTAGCATCATATTCATGCATGAAAACTAAGCGTGCACTCTCAATCAACATACAGAAATAAGTTATCCATCAAGCAGTTAAACGAACTGAACTCATAACTTATGAAATCACAACCAAAGGCAATCAATTCATATTGCAAGTATGTACATGGTTTCGAATCACCCCCTAACTAAGGGGGGGTTTAGTTCCTCATACTCACAACACAAAGAATATAAAGTTTAGACATTGAAAACAAAAGAAAGAAAACACCTAAACGCTCCAGCGATTCAAAGTGAACAGCAAGCACGTCCAAGAACTCTCCTTCCCTTCCTTGATTGCGGCACAAAGTGTGATGATGGAATTTGGGGGTTATGGATGGTGTAGGATGCTGGAATTGTGTTTAGGATGGATGTAGGGTGCGGCAAGGATGGTTTTTGGTCAGAAACTATGGTGTTTTGTGAAGGATGGTGGCTGCAGAGAATGGGTGAAGTTTTCTGGCGTGAATGGTAGTGAATGGATGATTTGTGGCTGCAACAAGGGTGTATATTTAAAGGGTTTTGGGTAACAAGGCTCAGAATTTAATTAGGTTAGAGAATTAAATCCAAAACTTAGAGGAAATAGGGCCCAAGGTCAGAAACTTAAGGGAAATAGGTTGGCTTTTGCGGCAAGGAAGAGGAATGGGCTCTCCTTGCTGATTTTGGGTGAAATTAAAAGGGGAATGTGAAGATTGGTGCGGCAAGGGTGGGAATTAGGTGTCCAAAAGTCTTTAGGGCCCATGCTTTGTGGCTGGAACTTAAGGAAATTTGGTTTAGGAAAGGTCAACCAAAATAGGAAACTTAGGCTTAACTTTCCTATTCCAAGTAGGAATCCTTGTGCAATTAGGAATCCTTGTCCTTCTAGGAATCCTCTTTCAATTAGGAATCCTTCTTCAATTAGGACTCCTTCACTTCAAGTCTTCAATTTCGTCCATTCCTTTTGCTCCATTCATATGTCCTTCATTCAAAGCTCCAATATGCTCCAAAAGGCTCCAAAATGCACCTTATTGCTTCATAAGCCCATTAAACCTACAAACACACGAAACTAACTCAAAATACTAGAATAACTAAGAAATAACAACGTAAATGCACGAGAACAAGCATACTAAGTCGCATAAATATGCTTCTATCAAAGCCCTCTCATCCTAGCCGCACCTTGGACCTTCTCATACACCCTAGCCGCACCTAATTCAGCAAGGAGGCCTTGTTCCTTGCCTTGCAAGGCATTCTAGAAGCCCAATTCCCCTAAATCCTAATCTGCCGCACCCCTTGGGCTTTTCCCCATCAAATTCTGATTAGTTTTGGCCTTTTCCTGATGGGTTTGGGTTCTAAAAGGCCTAATCTGACTTGCTAGGGTTTTGGGAGCCTATATATAGGTGTTATAAACCCTTGCCGCAGATCATTCCTCTCCATATTCACAATTCACGCCAGAAATCATTCCCCCTCTCTCAGCCGCACCATCCTTCACCATTCTCCATATTTTCCCCTCCAAAACACATCCAGCCGCATCACCCATCATCCCTAAACACCACCACACCATCTTCTACCATTCTACACCATTCAAAACCCCCTAAACATACCTGCAAGTGTTGTGCCGCAGCAAGGAGGAGGAAGGAGGATGTCCATAGGCGTGCTTGCTGTTCAAGATTGGATCGTTTGAGCGTCTAGGTGTTTCCTTTCTTTTATTTTCCATGTCTAAATTTGTTTATCTTTGCTCTGCAAGTATGAGAACTTAAACCCCCCTTGGCTAGGGGGGGATTCGAAACCATGTCTAAAGCTTGCTATATGATCTGAATACATTCAATTGTGTTTCATAAGTTGTGAATTCAATTTACTTATCTTCATGAATTTAGACAGATTTGTGTATGTTGGTTGAGAGTGCACGCTTAATTTTCATGCATAAATTGAATGCTAGGATATAAGGGAGTTTCACCTAATCGTTACGAACTTATATTCACAGGTAGTAAAGGTTGTTGATCACAATCGCGTTAAGTATTTTCTTGGCATAAGTTTCATGCAATTCATAGTAACAAGTGCCTCGTCAATGCTTATGGTTTTCATAAAACTTAATGATTTCTGCTTGTATCTCTATTATGCAATTCATGTAGGGAACTTGTGGGGAATGCTTTGGGTTGTTGTATGCAATCATCCAATTCAATAACTTAAGGGAAATCTGAGGGTTAATTAGTGCAATTCACAGTTAATTTGGGGCATTGAGAATGTATGGCAATTGAAACGTGATTGGAAATCATTTTGTATGCAAGTGTGACATGTGTGGAGAAGAACCCCTTAGCTAGCTTTCCATCCATTCACTTTAATCAAATTCGTTTTAAAATCTGTTTAGTTTACAAAGTTCTTGTTTTGTTTTCAAATTCGTCAAAACCAAACCCCCCTTTATGTTAAAGTGTCATTTTAGTTAGAAATCCATTTAGTTCGTGTTTTTAAGTGTCTTGAGTCAAGTTAAAACCAATTTTCGTCCAAATTATCCCTTAGTGTCAAAACTGCCCAGATTGTGTTTTTAAGGCAGTTTTGAGTGTTTCTGTGCTGTTTTGAGTCTTTTGGCTTGTTTTAGTGTTTTAAACTTTAGTTTTGCATTCTTTGAGTCTAGTTTAGTGTCTTTAACTTTGTTTTTATGTTTTAGAGTCAGTTTAGAGGTTTTAGCAAGCCCTCCTAATCCCCGGTCCAGAACGATCCCTACTTGCATCTATACTACAATCTACAACAAGAGGGTTTAATTTGAGTGCTTAACTATAATTCACATCAACAACCAAATTATTCTCATCAATTTCCCTACATGACATCATAATAGAGACACAATCAGAGATCATTAAGTGCATTGAGAATCATAAGCATTGACGAGGCATTCATAACTATGACATCATGTTACTCACACCAAGAATTGAACTTAACACGATTGATCCAGCAACCTTTACTACTTTTGAACATAAGTTTGTAACGATTATGTGAAACTCACTTATATCCTAGCATCAGATTTATGCATGCAAATTAAGTGTCGACCCTTAACCAACAAACACAAATAAGTTCTAATTCAAACAGTTAAGCCAATTGCATTCATAACTCAAGAATCTGTAACTGAAACTTATTAACTCATAACACAAATAAAATCATGGTTTCAAAGTAGCCTTAGCTAAAAACGAGTTTAGCCTCTCATAATTACAGCAAGAACAAGAGAAATTAAATTAAACATCGAAAGCATAAGGTAGAATACACCTAGAACGCCCAGAACTCAGATTGGGTGCAAGCACGCTCCAAGGCTGTTTCTCCTCTCCTTCCTCGTTGCTAGGCTGCGGCACAAGTGGCTGGTGGTGTGTATGGATGTATGAAGGTGGTGTGGATGGGTGGTGGGTGCGGCAAGGAGTGTGGAAGATGGATGGAAGGCTGAAAGTTAAGGGATTTGCGGCAGGATGTATGGGGAATGATTTGTGCTGTGAGATGGTGTTTATTTTGTGCGGCAGAGATGTATATATATAGGGAGGAGTAGGGCACGGCTGGAGGAGGTTTTAGCATAGGTTTTGGACTCCAAAACCCTTCTAGAAATCAGAAATCCCAAAGAACAAGGGATAAGGGTGCGGCTGGAAGGAAAAGCTTCTAGAAACAAGGCCTAGGCGCCATGTTTTTAGGGAATGTGAAGCACATGTTTAATTTTAGGTTTCAGCATGTTTTTAGGCTTCTAGAACCCCCAATTTTAGGTGATAAGAATCAGATAAGAATCCCCTTATTTGGCTAAAAGTATGGAAAGATAAGATAAGGCAAGGATAAGATAGGATAAGGTGATAAGGTTAGAGATAATGTTCCTTATTTCTTGCTTCTATCTTATCTTTCTGAACTTGATTTTAATTCTCCACCTTTCTTGGCTGATTTCAAGTCTTCTAATCTTCAATTTCGTCCATCCTCTAGCCTCCATGTTTGCACTATCCAATCTTGGCCCAAAAATGCTCTAGAATGCTCCAAATTGCTTCTTTTTGTCACTTTGACACTTAGGACCTGAAATTGGACGAAAATAACTTTAAACACTATAATTAACATAGTTTAGCTAATTAAATGCAAGAAAACAAGCTAACTAAGTCGCATAAATATGCTCCTATCAAGTGGCTAAATCCCTAGTTAGCTAGGGGGAAGTTTGAAGCCATGAACATGCTTGAGATATGAATTGATTCCTTCCAGTTGTGATTTAATAAGTTGAATGCAATTCGATTAACTGTTTTATTCATAACTTGTTCTTGTATGTTGATTAAGGATGCATACTTAGTTTTCATGCATGAACTTGATGCTAGAATATAAATGAGTTTCACCTAATCGTTACAAGTTTATATTCATGAGTAGTGAAGGTTGCTCGTCACAATCGCGTTAATTGAATTCTTGGCAAACGTATCATGCTCTCATAGTTACGAATGCCTCGTCAACACTTATGATTTTCATTGAACTTAATGATCTCTGATTGTATCTCTATTATGCACTCATGTAGGGGACCTTTGGAGAATAACTTGGGTTGTTGTATGCTCTTCTTCCAATTCAATAACATAAGGAAAATCTGAGGGTTAATGATGCGAAATATATTAAGCACACAAATTAAACCCTCTTGGTGTGAATTGTAGTATAGATGCAAGTAGGGATCGTTCTAGGCCGGGGATTAGGAGGGATTGCCAATCGACGTTAAACTGACTCAAAGACTCAAAAACAAACTTAAAAACGTTTGGTTAAGTTGAAAATACTTAAAACAAGTTCACAAGACTCAAAATAGGTTGAAAACACTCAAAACTGCCTAAAAACACAATTTGGGCAGTTTCTGACTCTAAACAAAACTTTGGACGAAAATAAGGTTTTGGCTTGTCTCAAAACACTTAAAAACACAAGTAAGACAAGTTTAAAACAATTTAAAACAAGAAAGTAAATAAGACAAGTTTAAAACAATTTAAAACAAGAAAGTAAAGGGGGGATTTTGTTTGAACGAATTTAAAAGGAAAACAAGTTGAAAACAGATTTTAAAGTAAAACAAAGTTTGAAAACGTTTTTGAGAAGTTTGGATGGATGATGGGCTAGCTAGAGGCTCTTTCTCCACACATGTTATGTATGCAAACGAATCGATTCCCAGTTACTCCTTCAATGAATCACGAATGACAATGCCCCAAGTTAACCGTGACATCACTAATTAACCATCAGATTTTCCTTGAGTTATTGGATTGGATGACATCATTCGACAACCCAAAGCATTCTTCAAAAGTCCCCTACATGACATCATAATAAAGATACAATCAAAGATCATTACGTTTAATGAAAATCATAAGCATTGACAAAGCACTTGTAACTATGACATCATGTCACTCATGCTAGGAATTGAACTTAACGCGATCGTTTATAAGCGACCTTCACCACTTATGAGTATAAGGCTGTAACGATTATGTGAAACTCCCTTATACTCTAGCATCAAATTCATGCATGCCAATTAAGTGTCGACCCTCAATCAACAAACACAAATAAGTTATCAATCAAACAGTTAAGCCAATTGCATTCACAACTCAAGAATTCGTAACTGAAACTTATCAATTCATATTGCACCCATAATCATGGCTTTGAAATCACCCCTAGCCAAAAAGGGGTCTAGCCACTCATGTTCACAACAAAGCAACAAGAATTTAATTTAAACATTTAGAACAAAGAAAGAATTACACCTAGAACGCTCCAATGATCCAACGCTTGAAGAACAAACACGTCCAAGGCCTTCCTTCTTCTCCTTTGCTACGGCACAAGTGGTTGAGGGAGGTTTGGGATGTGTTTTGGGGTGAGGAATGGTAAGGAGGTGCGGCAAAGGTTGTAGAATGGCTGAATGTATGTGTGTTGTATGAATGAGTGAGTGAATGGTGGAATTGGTGCGGCTAAGGTTGGTATTTATAGGGCAAGGCTCCAAAATAAATTAGGTAATCAGGAATTGTTCTAAAACTTTAAAGGAAATAGGAAATTAAATGCAAAAACCTAAGAGGAATGGGTAATAGGTGCGGCACATGCATAAATCTAAGGGAAAGGTAAGGTTTCATGCGGCAAGGATTTTAAGTGAAAGGGAAAGGTCTTTTAATGCAAGGAAAAGTGTTTCCTTGCTGTTTTAGGGTTCAAGACTAACCTAAATTAAAAGGGAAAGAGCTAAAGTAATCAGCAAAGAAAAAGGAATGTAGGGAAAACTTGCGGCAAGCCTAAAGGAGCAAGGAAGAACACTTCCTTGCACGGCAAGGAATGTGTATGGAAGGGAATGGTGCGGCTCTTCTTGTGGCTGGGATTTAAGTGTCCCAATATCTCTAGGATTCCCTCCTTGTGAATGAAACCTTGATGAAATAGGCTTAGGAAAGTCAAAAGTCAAAGTAAGGAAACTTTGACTTAGTCAACCCTTCTTCTTCTTGGATTCCTTTTCCTTCTTTGACTTGAATTTATTTTTCCTCTTCTCTTTGGCTGATTCCTAGCATGCTTTGGTCTTCAATTTCGTCCATCCACATTGCTCCAATCATAAGCTATCCAAAACATGCCCAAAAATGCTCCAAAAGTCTCCAAAATGCACTTTCTTGATACTTTACCCCTTGGGACCTACAAACACACGAAAATAGCTTAAAATACTAAATTAAATACAAATAACTAACATAAATGCACGAGAACAAGCTAACTAATTCGCATAAATATGCTCATATCAAATTCCCCCACACTTACCTTTTGCTAGTCCTCGAGCAAAACGAAACAACCAAAACAAAATAAAGTAAACAAAAACATAAACTAAACCTTCCAACGTTGCCTCAGGGATTTCCAACGCACATGACATGCCAAAGATCATCATTCACATAGATTTTAGTCATCCTTACACTTGAGCGCATACTTAATCACAGTCGTCACTTATTAGCTCGCATTTAATCAATTAAAACAATGATTTGAATGTAGTAACATGCATTAGAGAATTCACCCAATTCTTTACAAGATACACTCTTTTTCACACAGATTTTCTGACCACACACCCTACACTAGTTATATGTGAGAAGATTGATGTAAAAATGAAAACGAAAACTCACATATGTTTATAGCAAAGAAAGCATTTTCTGGAGTTATTAAGCATGTTTAAATATGATCTCATGAATGGAATGCTACTACTTAGATGCGAGAACCAGAGACACCATATGCTCATACCAATTCCAAACTCCAGAAATTGAAACACACAACACCCAAGATCGAAGTTTAAGGGTTGTAACGGGGCTAGGTTATTGGTTAACAAAGAAGGGGTAAGGATAAACAAACGTTCTTTAAGCCATAGCAAGCAAAGTGATGAAATTGACACTTGGAATTCAATTTAGAATGCAGAAATCATCTTTTAAACACAAGGGAAGATTCATGCAACATTTAGGGCCTAATTCAACTCTTTGGACCCTTTCTTCAACAAACAACACTTTAGGACTCTTTTTCACATATTTTTCAACTCTTTTTCATTCTTTTCACAACTTTTCTTTTTCTCTTTTCTTTTCATACGAATTTTTTTCTTCTTTTTGTACTCAAAAACATCAAAAATCTCTTCCCCCACACTTGTTTTCTGCAAACAATTACTCAAAACGAATTCCCTTTAAATCATGCTTTACTACACTTCAAGAACGAGGGTATGGATGGTCCTAATCTAGGCTAGGTGAGGATGATGTGGGTTAACAAAGAAATAGGCTAAACAAGGCTCAACGGGGTTAAACCTAAACATATTTGCACGGGGGATGGCTATTTGGCTCTTGGTTTACTATACAACTTCATCTTGTTTATGTGTCATGCACTCAATACCATGCTTTGAATGAAACGGATATGAGTTCTAGTATTTGGAACTAAATGATGAAACGCCTTCTAAGTAGTAACCAAGCAAAGAATAATGAGATCATGCAACGACTTTAGAAAACAATGAATGCACAGATTTTTAACCCTCCAAAGAACGTTTAGGCTCAAATCTCACAGGGTTGTAGCGTTAATTTGGGTTCTTTCCTTCAAGCATGTTACAAAAACTGATTTTTTTTTTTCTTTGTAATCAAATGTGAATTCATAAACAACAACGACAACCAAGCATAAACCAAAGGTATATCAAACTTCCATCCATGTTTACAATTTTCCTTAACCGTCATGCAATTAAAAACCAAATCCTCATCATTGGGTTGGAAGGTACCTTAAGACACAAACAAACACACAAAAACAAATCTTTTTGGCTTTTTCAAAACAATTTTTCAAATTTTTATGAAATTTTCGGATTTTTAAATCAAAACACACTAAAATGCTTCAAAACACTTTAAAAACACATAAAAACAGTGAAAAACAACATTGTAAGTGATAGGTGAATAAAACCCACGAAAATCATGCAAAAACATCTTGTTTACCCCCCCACACTTAAATCAAACATTGTCCTCAATGTTTCATACAAAAAACTCACACACAAACAAGCAAACAAACAGCAAATAAACATGCAATGCAAAGTAAAATTAACAAAGAGCAGAGTGAGGAACATAAACACCTGGTTATGGAGTGCTTTCGCGTGCTCTCTTTGTTGATTGCATGGGTTGCCTCCCAAGAAGCGCTTGCTTTAACGTCGTGCAGCCGGACGATTCCTTGGTTTAAGCTCCATTGGTGCTCACGGCACGGAGAGGAATGGCCTCCACGTCATGCTTCTTGAAACGTGAATCCTTGAATGGAAGGGGATAGTGATCCTTCCTGTTTTTGGTGTTTTGCTTCCTTAAGTCAATGTGAACTCTCCCACCACCTTTGGTTCGATTAAGTCCCTGTACCAAAGAAGGTAACAACCTATTAGTTGAAATGGGAATTGAAATTGGGATTGGAGACTTACCCATGTACTGCATTGAAGTGGCAGATTTGTCAAGAATTGCACAATGGTTGTTCTCGGCCAAATTGGGCTTTTTGAGGGGTGTGGCCGAATGTCCTACTCCAATTCCTTCTTCTTTGGTGGTTCGAAATCCATCTTTCTTGATTTGTGATGAACATTCCTGCCTTATATCTTTAATGACATTAATAGCACAACAAGAACGAACATCATTAGTATGCTCAACTGATTCAGAAACTTTAAAATTAATCATATCACCACCAAACTGCATCGTTACTGCTCCTTTAGCCACATCAATCTTGGTGTTGGCTGTTTTCATGAAAGGTCGTCCAAGTAAGAGTGGCGGAGATGGAGAGTGGGTGGTTTCCTCCATGTCAAGCACATAAAAATCTGCAGGAAAAATCAAATGGTCTACCTGCACAAAAACATCCTCCAAAACTCCTTTTGGATATGCGTTAGATCTATCGGCCAATTGAATAACAACACCATCCTTTTTAAGCTCTCCTAGATTCATAGATGCATAAACAGAATATGGCATGACATTAATTGATGCACCTAAATCTAGCATAGCATGTTCAAACTTAGTATTTCCAATAGCACAAGGAATCGTAAAACTACCCGGATCTTTGCATTTAGGTGGTAGTTTTCTTTGTAAGATCGCAGAAACATTCTCACTTACTTGGACCACTTCTTTCTCCCGAATCCGTTTCCTTGTTGTACAAAGCTTTTTCAAGAACTTGGCATACTTGGGAATTTGCTTAATTGCATCAAGAAGCGGAATGTTGACATGCACTTTCCTAAACGTCTCTAGAACATCTTTTTCCTCCTC
Source organism: Cotoneaster glaucophyllus (assembly GCA_036320875.1). NCBI lineage: Eukaryota > Viridiplantae > Streptophyta > Magnoliopsida > Rosales > Rosaceae > Cotoneaster > Cotoneaster glaucophyllus. The sequence goes on along the minus strand of JAVVNS010000022.1, from coordinate 33,483 downwards.
TTCGTTCTTTGATTGCATAAATCTGCTAGGAAAGGGTGCATTGGGTGGAATAGGGTTAGAATTAATCAAATTTGGACCCAACTTACTTGTGTTGGACGTTTTGGAAGGTTTAGGTGCACTAGAAGGCTGCGGCAATGGTGCATCACCCTTTGTCGTGGCTTCCTCTTGTTCTGCCTTTTCTTGTAACAATTTTTCGTCCTCCTTTTGGGCAGATTTGGACGGGTTGGGGTCAGATCCAACTTCTTTTCCACTTCGCAAGGTGATGGCTTTGACAGATTCGAACCCTCCCTTCGGATTCACATTCATCGTACTAGGTAGCTTACCTTGTTCTCTACTAAATTGCCCCATGAATTCAGCCATTTGTCCCATTTGTTTCTTTAAGTCCATCATCTCCTTTTCATTGTTTGCTATCCTATCGTCTTGCTTTTGTAACCCCTGCGAAATAGAAGTTAATAATTGCATAGCTTGATCATTTCCCAAAGACGTACCTGATTGAGATGAGGCCGAAGGTTGTGGGGCTTGTTGTGGTGCATACGGCTTAGTGTAGAATCCAGGAGGGTTTTGCCGAAAGCCTCCTTGTTGGGCAGGTTGTTGTGGTTCTCTCCATTTGAAGTTTGGGTGGTCTCTCCATCCGGGGTTATAAGTATTCGAGTATGGATCGTACGTGGTTTGGTTTTGACCTTGGAATCCAATTGCATTGGCAGATTCCCAACCACCATTCTCGATCAATTGAGGGCACTTGTCGGATGGATGCCCTTGAATGGAGCACACGGCACACACTTGGGGTTCTTGTGTTTTTGGTGCAATCATAACCTGAGAAACAAGAGAAGTAAGATTAGCTAATTGTGATTGAATTTCAGAAATGGCACTTACCTCATTCACACTTTGTTGCCGTGGGTTGCTCCTTTGTCCAACACCTTCATATTGTTGTGCATTGAGTGCTCGGTTGGCAATAAGAGTCTTGGCAGCCACCGGGGTCTTATCCACCAACGCACCACCCGCTGAGGCATCTAGCATTTGACGTTCAATGGGGAGGAGTCCTTCATAGAAGTATTGAATGAGCAGCTCCTCCTTCATTTGGTGCTGTGGACATGAAGCAACAAGAGTTTTAAAACGATCATAATAAGCTGGAAACGATTCACCTTCATTTTGTTCGATGCCACTAATCCGTTTCCTCAAGAGAATGACTCTGGAAGTTGGGAAAAACTTCTCTAAGAATGCTCGTTTCATACTTTCCCAAGATGTAACCGTTCCGGGTGCTAGTTCATACAACCAATCTTTAGCCTTCTCTAAAAGAGAAAAGGGAAAAGCCTTCATCTTCAAAATGCTGCCATCAACGTTCACCGGGGTCATGCTTGAGCAAACAACTTCAAACTCCTTGAGATGTTTGTTTGGATCCTCCATGGACAGCCCATGGTACTTTGGGATGTGATGCAACAAGCTTGATTTCAACTCAAACTCTTCGGTCTTCCCTTGAGTTGCCGTGGGGTATTGGATGCATAAGGGCATGGCATTGTCCACACCCGAGGCGGAAAGCTCTTTGATGGTTCGATTATCCGCTGCCATGTCTAGGACAACTCGTGCCGTGGGGACTTCTTCCTCCTCTACTTCGTGTTCTTCAAGCTCAGGTTCAGGGCTAGGTGGGTTAGATGCTTGCTGATTTCTTTGTCTTCTCAAAGTTCTCTCAAAATTGTCGTCAAAGTCTAAGATGTGCTCACGTACTGGTTGAGAACTTCGAGTCATAAACTAGTACCTAAAAACAAGAAACAAAACCAATTCAGAAACAAAAAAAAACACACGAAAAATAAACAAAAAGAAACAACGGGGGATTAGCAAAGTTGCTAATCCCCGGCAACGGCGCCAAAAATTTGATGCGAAATATATTAAGCACACAAATTAAACCCTCTTGGTGTGAATTGTAGTATAGATGCAAGTAGGGATCGTTCTAGGCCGGGGATTAGGAGGGATTGCCAATCGACGTTAAACTGACTCAAAGACTCAAAAACAAACTTAAAAACGTTTGGTTAAGTTGAAAATACTTAAAACAAGTTCACAAGACTCAAAATAGGTTGAAAACACTCAAAACTGCCTAAAAACACAATTTGGGCAGTTTCTGACTCTAAACAAAACTTTGGACGAAAATAAGGTTTTGGCTTGTCTCAAAACACTTAAAAACACAAGTAAGACAAGTTTAAAACAATTTAAAACAAGAAAGTAAATAAGACAAGTTTAAAACAATTTAAAACAAGAAAGTAAAGGGGGGATTTTGTTTGAACGAATTTAAAAGGAAAACAAGTTGAAAACAGATTTTAAAGTAAAACAAAGTTTGAAAACGTTTTTGAGAAGTTTGGATGGATGATGGGCTAGCTAGAGGCTCTTTCTCCACACATGTTATGTATGCAAACGAATCGATTCCCAGTTACTCCTTCAATGAATCACGAATGACAATGCCCCAAGTTAACCGTGACATCACTAATTAACCATCAGATTTTCCTTGAGTTATTGGATTGGATGACATCATTCGACAACCCAAAGCATTCTTCAAAAGTCCCCTACATGACATCATAATAAAGATACAATCAAAGATCATTACGTTTAATGAAAATCATAAGCATTGACAAAGCACTTGTAACTATGACATCATGTCACTCATGCTAGGAATTGAACTTAACGCGATCGTTTATAAGCGACCTTCACCACTTATGAGTATAAGGCTGTAACGATTATGTGAAACTCCCTTATACTCTAGCATCAAATTCATGCATGCCAATTAAGTGTCGACCCTCAATCAACAAACACAAATAAGTTATCAATCAAACAGTTAAGCCAATTGCATTCACAACTCAAGAATTCGTAACTGAAACTTATCAATTCATATTGCACCCATAATCATGGCTTTGAAATCACCCCTAGCCAAAAAGGGGTCTAGCCACTCATGTTCACAACAAAGCAACAAGAATTTAATTTAAACATTTAGAACAAAGAAAGAATTACACCTAGAACGCTCCAATGATCCAACGCTTGAAGAACAAACACGTCCAAGGCCTTCCTTCTTCTCCTTTGCTACGGCACAAGTGGTTGAGGGAGGTTTGGGATGTGTTTTGGGGTGAGGAATGGTAAGGAGGTGCGGCAAAGGTTGTAGAATGGCTGAATGTATGTGTGTTGTATGAATGAGTGAGTGAATGGTGGAATTGGTGCGGCTAAGGTTGGTATTTATAGGGCAAGGCTCCAAAATAAATTAGGTAATCAGGAATTGTTCTAAAACTTTAAAGGAAATAGGAAATTAAATGCAAAAACCTAAGAGGAATGGGTAATAGGTGCGGCACATGCATAAATCTAAGGGAAAGGTAAGGTTTCATGCGGCAAGGATTTTAAGTGAAAGGGAAAGGTCTTTTAATGCAAGGAAAAGTGTTTCCTTGCTGTTTTAGGGTTCAAGACTAACCTAAATTAAAAGGGAAAGAGCTAAAGTAATCAGCAAAGAAAAAGGAATGTAGGGAAAACTTGCGGCAAGCCTAAAGGAGCAAGGAAGAACACTTCCTTGCACGGCAAGGAATGTGTATGGAAGGGAATGGTGCGGCTCTTCTTGTGGCTGGGATTTAAGTGTCCCAATATCTCTAGGATTCCCTCCTTGTGAATGAAACCTTGATGAAATAGGCTTAGGAAAGTCAAAAGTCAAAGTAAGGAAACTTTGACTTAGTCAACCCTTCTTCTTCTTGGATTCCTTTTCCTTCTTTGACTTGAATTTATTTTTCCTCTTCTCTTTGGCTGATTCCTAGCATGCTTTGGTCTTCAATTTCGTCCATCCACATTGCTCCAATCATAAGCTATCCAAAACATGCCCAAAAATGCTCCAAAAGTCTCCAAAATGCACTTTCTTGATACTTTACCCCTTGGGACCTACAAACACACGAAAATAGCTTAAAATACTAAATTAAATACAAATAACTAACATAAATGCACGAGAACAAGCTAACTAATTCGCATAAATATGCTCATATCAAATTCCCCCACACTTACCTTTTGCTAGTCCTCGAGCAAAACGAAACAACCAAAACAAAATAAAGTAAACAAAAACATAAACTAAACCTTCCAACGTTGCCTCAGGGATTTCCAACGCACATGACATGCCAAAGATCATCATTCACATAGATTTTAGTCATCCTTACACTTGAGCGCATACTTAATCACAGTCGTCACTTATTAGCTCGCATTTAATCAATTAAAACAATGATTTGAATGTAGTAACATGCATTAGAGAATTCACCCAATTCTTTACAAGATACACTCTTTTTCACACAGATTTTCTGACCACACACCCTACACTAGTTATATGTGAGAAGATTGATGTAAAAATGAAAACGAAAACTCACATATGTTTATAGCAAAGAAAGCATTTTCTGGAGTTATTAAGCATGTTTAAATATGATCTCATGAATGGAATGCTACTACTTAGATGCGAGAACCAGAGACACCATATGCTCATACCAATTCCAAACTCCAGAAATTGAAACACACAACACCCAAGATCGAAGTTTAAGGGTTGTAACGGGGCTAGGTTATTGGTTAACAAAGAAGGGGTAAGGATAAACAAACGTTCTTTAAGCCATAGCAAGCAAAGTGATGAAATTGACACTTGGAATTCAATTTAGAATGCAGAAATCATCTTTTAAACACAAGGGAAGATTCATGCAACATTTAGGGCCTAATTCAACTCTTTGGACCCTTTCTTCAACAAACAACACTTTAGGACTCTTTTTCACATATTTTTCAACTCTTTTTCATTCTTTTCACAACTTTTCTTTTTCTCTTTTCTTTTCATACGAATTTTTTTCTTCTTTTTGTACTCAAAAACATCAAAAATCTCTTCCCCCACACTTGTTTTCTGCAAACAATTACTCAAAACGAATTCCCTTTAATCATGCTTTACTACACTTCAAGAACGAGGGTATGGATGGTCCTAATCTAGGCTAGGTGAGGATGATGTGGGTTAACAAAGAAATAGGCTAAACAAGGCTCAACGGGGTTAAACCTAAACATATTTGCACGGGGGATGGCTATTTGGCTCTTGGTTTACTATACAACTTCATCTTGTTTATGTGTCATGCACTCACTACCATGCTTTGAATGAAACGGATATGAGTTCTAGTATTTGGAACTAAATGATGAAACGCCTTCTAAGTAGTAACCAAGCAAAGAATAATGAGATCATGCAACGACTTTAGAAAACAATGAATGCACAGATTTTTAACTCTCCAAAGAACGTTTAGGCTCAAATCTCACAGGGTTGTAGCGTTAATTTGGGTTCTTTCCTTCAAGCATGTTACAAAAACTGATTTTTTTTTTCTTTGTAATCAAATGTGAATTCATAAACAACAACGACAACCAAGCATAAACCAAAGGTATATCAAACTTCCATCCATGTTTACAATTTTCCTTAACCGTCATGCAATTAAAAACCAAATCCTCATCATTGGGTTGGAAGGTACCTTAAGACACAAACAAACACACAAAAACAAATCTTTTTGGCTTTTTCAAAACAATTTTTCAAATTTTTATGAAATTTTCGGATTTTTAAATCAAAACACACTAAAATGCTTCAAAACACTTTAAAAACACATAAAAACAGTGAAAAACAACATTGTAAGTGATAGGTGAATAAAACCCACGAAAATCATGCAAAAACATCTTGTTTACCCCCCCACACTTAAATCAAACATTGTCCTCAATGTTTCATACAAAAAACTCACACACAAACAAGCAAACAAACAGCAAATAAACATGCAATGCAAAGTAAAATTAACAAAGAGCAGAGTGAGGAACATAAACACCTGGTTATGGAGTGCTTTCGCGTGCTCTCTTTGTTGATTGCATGGGTTGCCTCCCAAGAAGCGCTTGCTTTAACGTCGTGCAGCCGGACGATTCCTTGGTTTAAGCTCCATTGGTGCTCACGGCACGGAGAGGAATGGCCTCCACGTCATGCTTCTTGAAACGTGAATCCTTGAATGGAAGGGGATAGTGATCCTTCCTGTTTTTGGTGTTTTGCTTCCTTAAGTCAATGTGAACTCTCCCACCACCTTTGGTTCGATTAAGTCCCTGTACCAAAGAAGGTAACAACCTATTAGTTGAAATGGGAATTGAAATTGGGATTGGAGACTTACCCATGTACTGCATTGAAGTGGCAGATTTGTCAAGAATTGCACAATGGTTGTTCTCGGCCAAATTGGGCTTTTTGAGGGGTGTGGCCGAATGTCCTACTCCAATTCCTTCTTCTTTGGTGGTTCGAAATCCATCTTTCTTGATTTGTGATGAACATTCCTGCCTTATATCTTTAATGACATTAATAGCACAACAAGAACGAACATCATTAGTATGCTCAACTGATTCAGAAACTTTAAAATTAATCATATCACCACCAAACTGCATCGTTACTGCTCCTTTAGCCACATCAATCTTGGTGTTGGCTGTTTTCATGAAAGGTCGTCCAAGTAAGAGTGGCGGAGATGGAGAGTGGGTGGTTTCCTCCATGTCAAGCACATAAAAATCTGCAGGAAAAATCAAATGGTCTACCTGCACAAAAACATCCTCCAAAACTCCTTTTGGATATGCGTTAGATCTATCGGCCAATTGAATAACAACACCATCCTTTTTAAGCTCTCCTAGATTCATAGATGCATAAACAGAATATGGCATGACATTAATTGATGCACCTAAATCTAGCATAGCATGTTCAAACTTAGTATTTCCAATAGCACAAGGAATCGTAAAACTACCCGGATCTTTGCATTTAGGTGGTAGTTTTCTTTGTAAGATCGCAGAAACATTCTCACTTACCTGGACCACTTCTTTCTCCCGAATCCGTTTCCTTGTTGTACAAAGCTTTTTCAAGAACTTGGCATACTTGGGAATTTGCTTAATTGCATCAAGAAGCGGAATGTTGACATGCACTTTCCTAAACGTCTCTAGAACATCTTTTTCCTCCTCTTCGTTCTTTGATTGCATAAATCTGCTAGGAAAGGGTGCATTGGGTGGAATAGGGTTAGAATTAATCAAATTTGGACCCAACTTACTTGTGTTGGACGTTTTGGAAGGTTTAGGTGCACTAAAAGAATAAAAAAGAAGTTCAAAATAAGTGAGAATGAACTCACAAGTGTGATTGTTGAAGGAAGGGTCCAAAACGTTCAATTTAGGCGACTTAGTTGGCTTGTCCTTGTGCATTTACGTTGTTATTTCTTAGCTATTTTAGACTTTTAAGCCATTTTCGTGTGTTTTCAGGTTTCAAGGGTCAATAAGGCAAAAAGGTGCATTTTGGGGCCTTTTGGAGCACTTTTGGGCCAAGTTTGGATAGCATGTGCTTGGAGCAAAGGGAATGGACGAATGTGAAGATCAAATGAGCCTAGGATTGAAGGAAGAAGGAAGAGTCGAGAATTGGAAAACAAGTTTCTATTCTTGAAGGTTCCCAATTGTGCAAGTTTCCATTTGTGAAGGTTTCCATTTTTGGGGTTTCCAAATTATGTTGGTTGCCTAATTACATGTTCTAGAAGCCTTGGACATTCCCTCTCATCCCAGCCGCACCTTCCCCTCTTTTCATACACCCTAGCCGCACCAAATTCAGCAAGGAAACCTTGTTCCTTGCCTTGCAAGGCATTCTAGAAGCCCAATCTTCTAAAACCCTAATCTGCCGCACCCTTGGGCCTTTTCCCATTCAAATTCTAATTATTTTTTGGCCTTTTCCTGATGGGTTTGGATTCTAGAAGGCCTAATATGATTTGCTAGGGTTTTGAGGGCCTATAAATATTTGTTTTCAGCCGCACCCTTCCATCATTCTCCCCCCATATTCCTAATTCACGCCAGAAACTCATCTTCCATCTCTGCCGCACCCATCCTTCACCATTCTCCATATTTTCTGACCAAAAACACATCCAGCCGCACCACCCATCCACCCTAAACACCACCACACCATCTCCCACCATTCTACACCATTCAAAACCCCCTAAACCTACCTGCAAGTTTTGTGCCGCAGCAAAGAGGAGAGAGGACAGTCCATAGGCGCGCTTGCTGTTCAAGATTGGATCGTTTGAGCGTCTAGGTGTTTTCTTTCTTTTATTTTCCATGTCTAGGGGGGATTCGAAACCATGTTTATGCTTGCTATATGATCTGATTACATTTAATTGTGTTTCACAAGTTGTGAATTCAATTTACTTATCTTCATGAATTGAAACTGATTTGTGTATGTTGGTTGAGAGTGCACGCTTAATTATCATGCATAAATTGAATGCTAGGATATAAGGGAGTTTCACCTAATCGTTACGAACTTATATTCACAGGTAGTAAAGGTTGTTGATCACAATCGCGTTAAGTAAATTCTTGGCATAAGTTTCATGCAATTCATAGTAACAAGTGCCTCGTCAATGCTTATGGTTTTCATAAAACTTAATTATTTCTGCTTGTATCTCTATTATGCAATTCATGTAGGGAACTTGTGGGGAATGCTTTGGGTTGTTGTATGCAATCATCCAATTCAATAACTTAAGGGAAATCTGAGGGTTAATTAGTGCAATTCACGGTTAATTTGGGGCGTTGAGAATTCATGGTATATTGAAACGCAATTGGAAATCATTTTCTATGCAAGTGTGACATGTGTGGAGAAGAACCCCTTAGCTAGCTTCCATCCATTCACTTTAATCAAATTCGTTTTAAAATCTGTTTAGTTTACAAAGTTCTTGTTTTGTTTTCAAATTCGTCAAAACCAAACCCCCCTTTATGTTAAAGTGTTGTTTTGGTTAGAAATCCATTTAGTTTGTGTTTTTTAGTGTTTTGAGTCAAGTTAAAACCGAGTTTCGTCCAAATTATCCCTTAGTGTCAAAACTGCCCAGATTGTGTTTTTAAGGCAGTTTTGAGTGTTTCTGTGCTGTTTTGAGTCTTTTGGTTTGTTTTAGTGTTTTAAACTTTAGTTTTGCATTCTTTGAGTCTAGTTTAGTGTCTTTAACTTTGTTTTTATGTTTTAGAGTCAGTTTAGAGGTTTTAGCAAGCCCTCCTAATCCCCGGTCCAGAACGATCCCTACTTGCATCTATACTACAGTCTACAACAAGAGGGTTTAATTTGAGTGCTTAACTATAATTCACATCAAATTTTGGCGCCGTTGCCGGGGATTAGCAACATTGCTAATCCCTTTTGTTTATTCTCGTTTGTTTTTAGTCTATTTGCTGATTCTTGTTATTTTCTTTGTTTTTCAGGTACTAGTTTATGACTCGAAGTTCCCAAACTATTAGTAAGAACATCTTGGACTTTGACGACGATTTTGAGCGAACTTTGAGTAGGAAAAGAAAGACCCCAGAACCTGATTTACCTAGTTCAAGTTCTGTGGCCAAATCTGAGGAGATAGAGGAGGCCGAGTCTGAGGAAGTGATGGCTGCAGATAATCGAACAATCAAGGAGCTTTCTGCTTCGGGATTGGACAATGTCGCACCCCTATGCATCCAATACCCCGCAGCTGCTCAAGGCAAGACCGAGGAGTTCGAGTTGAAGTCAAGCTTGCTGCACCACATTCCCAAGTACCATGGGTTGTCCATGGAGGATCCAAACAAGCATTTGAAAGAGTTCGAAGTGGTGTGTTCAAGCATGACTCCTGTCAACGTCGATGGAAGCATATTGAAGATGAAGGCTTTTCCTTTTTCTCTCTTGGAAAAAGCTAAGGATTGGTTGTATGAGCTAGCCCCCGGAACTGTCACATCTTGGGAGAGCATGAAACGGGCGTTCTTGGAGAAGTTCTTCCCAACTTCTCGAGTCATTCTTTTACGCAAAAGGATTACTGGAATTGAGCAAAATGAAGGTGAATCTTTTCCTACTTATTATGAACGTTTTAAATCACTTGTTGCTTCATGTCCACAGCACCAAATGAAGGAGGAGCTTCTTCTTCAATATTTCTACGAGGGACTTCTACCCATTGAACGTCAAATGCTAGATGCCTCAGCGGGAGGAGCTTTGGTGGACAAGACACCCATGGCTGCAAAGACTTTGATTGCTAATCGAGCTTTGAATGCCCAACAATATGAAGGCGTTGGACAAAGAGGGCCCCCACGGCAAGAACAAGTGAATGAGGGAAGTGCTATTTCCGAACTTCAAAATCAAATGGCTAACCTTACTACTCTTCTTTCTCAGGTTGTGGAAGGTCCAAAAGTACAAAGTGTGGCTGCTTGTGGCGTGTGTTCCATGCAAGGACATGTTACGGACAAGTGCCCTCAATTGATTGAGAATGGAGGGTGGGAATCCCTCAATGCCGTGGGGTTTGGGAATCAATACCAACCAAGGAATGACCCTTTTTCCAATACTTACAATCCCGGTTGGAAAGATCATCCCAATTTCAAATGGCGAGAACCCCAACAAGGCCAACAACAAAGTGCATTTAGGCAACCACCCCCGGGTTTCTATCAAAAGCCGTTTGTACCAACTCAACCCCAAGCACAACCTGCCCAAAACAAATCAGGTTCTTCTATTGGTAATGATCAAATTTTTCAATTACTAACTTCTATGTCGCAGGGTATGCAAACTAGGGACAAGAAGGTGGACGAGTTGGAGAAGCAAGTAGGGCAGATTGCCGAGTTCATGGGGCAATTCCGAGAGCAAGGCAAGTTGCCTAGCTCAACCGTGGTCAATCCAAAAGGTGGATTCGAATCTGCAAAAGCCATAAGTTTGCGAAGTGGGAAGCAAGTCGGATCTGATCCCCAACCGTCCAAATCACGTTCTAACGAGGTGGAAGAATTGATAATTGAGGAGGAGGAGCAAAAGCAACCCACGGCAAAGGTGGATACACCATTGCCGCAGGCCCTAAGAGATCCTAACCCATCAAATCTGTCCAACAGAGGTAAGAACGTGTCCAATTCAGTTCCTACTAATGTTTTTCCTTTGAATGTTCCTTTTCCTAGTAGATTCAAGCAAACAAAGAAAGAAGAAGCTGAAAAGGACATTCTAGAGGCATTTAGGAAAGTTCAAGTCAACATACCTCTCTTGGATGCAATCAAGCAAGTCCCGAGGTATGCCAAGTTTTTGAAGGAACTTTGCACCACTAGGAGGAGGATTTCGACCAAAGAAGTTGTAAAAGTAGGTGAAAACGTCTCAGCCATTTTACAACGCAAACTGCCCCCTAAATGCAAAGATCTGGGTAGTTTTACAATTCCTTGTGTCATTGGTAATACTAGGTTTGAATCTGCCATGTTAGACTTAGGTGCATCTATAAATGTCATGCCATATTCAATTTATGCATCTATGAACCTAGGAGAGTTGAAAAATGATGGTGTAATCATACAATTGGCCGATAGATCTAATGCCTATCCAAAGGGAGTTTTGGAAGATGTGTTAGTGCAGGTTAATCACTTGATCTTCCCGGCGGATTTCTATGTGCTTGAGATGGATGAATCGGACCATGCCCCTTCATTGCCCATCCTCCTTGGAAGGCCATTCATGAAAACGGCCCGGACAAAGATTGACGTGTTTAATGGAACATTGACGATGGAATTTGATGGGGAAGTGATTAATTTCAATCTTTCTGATTCTATGAAGTATCCTAGGGAGAATCATTCATGTTTTGCTATTGATTTAATTGACTCTTTTGCGCAGGACCATTTTGACAATTTGAATGACGATGCACTTGAATTGGTCATTGCACGAGGAAAGGACATGCAAGACATTGAAGCAGCAAAGGAAACAACCCACGGCATGCATGAGCATTCCATTGCCGTGCCCCCTAGTGAGGATGTCATTGAGATGGTGGCTGCCCTTGAATCATTGCCACCACAATCTGGTAAGTTTTTGGACCCAATTTTAAGTTCAGTTTCGGCTAATAAGATGCTTCCCTCAGTTGGGCAGCCACCTACACTTGAACTTAAGCCATTGCCTAGTCACTTGAAGTACGTTTTCTTGGGAGATGATGAGACGTTGCCCGTCATCGTCTCAAGCTCACTCACGGCACAAGAGGAGGACAAGTTGGTGAGGGTGTTAAAAGAGTACAAATCTGCAGTTGGGTGGACATTGGCCGACATCAAAGGAATTAGTCCCACCACTTGCATGCATCGCATACTTTTGGAGGAGGGGTCTAAAACATCTCGAGAGGCGCAACGCCGACTCAACCCTCCTATGATGGAAGTTGTGAAGAAGGAGATCATAAAGCTTTTGGATTGTGGAGTAATCTATCCAATCTCGGATAGTAGGTGGGTTTCGCCCGTTCAATGCGTTCCAAAGAAATCCGGAGTGACAGTGGTAGCAAATGCCGAGAATGAGCTTGTTCCTACTCGCATTCAAACCGGTTGGAGGGTGTGCATCGACTATAGGAAGCTAAACGCTACCACAAGGAAGGATCACTTCCCATTGCCATTCATTGACCAAATGCTTGAGAGGTTAGCGGGTTATGCTTTCTATTGTTTTCTTGATGGTTATTCTGGGTATAATCAAATTGTCATAGCACCCGAGGACCAAGAAAAAACTACTTTTACATGCCCTTTTGGTACATTTGCTTATCGTCGCATGCCTTTTGGTTTATGTAATGCACCTGCCACATTTCAAAGATGCATGATGAGCATATTTTCCGATTATGTTGAGAAAATAATTGAAGTGTTTATGGATGATTTTAGCGTTTTTGGTGATTCTTTTGATGGTTGCTTGCATAATCTCAGTTTGATCTTAAAACGTTGCGTTGAAACTAACCTTGTTCTTAATTGGGAAAAATGTCACTTTATGGTTAAACAAGGCATAGTTTTAGGTCATATTATCTCTGAAAACGGTATTGAAGTTGATAAGTCAAAGATAGATCTTGTACGTCACTTACCCTCTCCTACTTCGGTTAGAGAGGTTCGTTCTTTTCTTGGCCATGCAGGGTTCTATCGTAGGTTCATCAAAGACTTCTCAAAGGTTGCCCAACCTCTTTGCCGACTCCTACAAAAAGATGTGGCGTTTGACTTCAATAGGGAGTGCACGGCATCATTCAACCAACTCAAGGAGTTGTTGACCACGGCACCAATCATTGTCCCACCTGATTGGAGCCTACCTTTCGAGCTTATGTGTGATGCGTCCGACTACGCTTTAGGGGCTGTTTTAGGACAAAGGAAGGACAAGAGGCCGCATGTCATCTACTATGCCTCACGGACGTTGAATGATGCCCAATTGAACTATTCCACTACGGAAAAAGAACTTCTTGCTGTTGTTTTTGCTTTAGATAAGTTTAGATCATATCTAATTGGTACTAAAGTAATTGTTTTCACTGACCACGCAGCGTTGAAGTATTTGCTCACCAAAAAGGAGGCCAAGCCACGGCTAATTCGTTGGATGTTACTACTTCAAGAGTTCGACATCGAGATTCGAGACAAAAAGGGAAGTGAAAACGTGGTGGCTGACCACCTAAGCCGCATGGTGCATAATGAGGAGTCTCTACCTATTGCAGAAACATTCCCCGATGAACAATTGCTGTCCATAACGGTTAGTGAGCCTTGGTATGCCGATTTGGTAAACTTTTTGGTGTCAAAACGAATTCCAAGCACTTTCACTAGGCACCAACGTGATAAGTTAAGACATGATGCACGGTTTTATGTGTGGGATGATCCATATCTATGGAAACTTTGCCCTGATCAGATTGTACATCGATGTGTGCATGATTCTGAATTTCATTCAATTTTAAGCTTTTGTCATACACATGCATGTGGTGGGCATTTTGGCACACAAAGAACTGCCCTTAAGGTGTTACAAAGTGGATTTTATTGGCCTAGTTACTTTAAGGATGCTAGAACTTTTTGCTTAACATGTGATAAATGCCAAAGAATGGGTAGTATAAGTGCAAGGGACCAAATGCCGCAGGTTTCTATCCTTAATGTTGAGATTTTCGATGTTTGGGGTATTGATTTTATGGGTCCTTTTCCTTCCTCGTATGGTTTCATATATATTTTGCTTGCGGTTGATTATGTGTCGAAGTGGGTGGAAGCAAAGGCCACCCGGACTAATGATTCTAAGGTGGTTGCAGATTTTATTAGAACTAACATATTTGCAAGGTTTGGCATGCCACGAGTGATCATTAGTGATGGAGGGTCACACTTTTGTAACCGGACCATTGAGGCGTTGTTGAGGAAGTACAATGTCAACCATAAGGTTTCTACACCTTACCATCCTCAAACAAATGGCCAAGCTGAGGTTTCCAACCGTGAGATCAAGCAAATCCTAGAGAAGAACGTTAGGCCAACAAGGAAGGATTGGAGCTTACGGTTAGATGATGCACTTTGGGCGTACCGTACGGCATACAAAACACCCATTGGAATGTCCCCATTTAGGCTCATCTATGGCAAGCCGTGCCATCTCCCCGTTGAATTGGAACACAAAGCTCATTGGGCCGTTAAGAAGTTTAACATGGACTTGGATGCAGCGGGAAGTCATAGGAGGCTCCAATTAAATGAACTTGATGAGATAAGGCATGAAGCGTACGAGAATGCTAGCATTTACAAGGAGAAGACCAAAGCTTTCCATGATAAGATGATTCGTGGCAAAACATTCTCTATAGGGCAGAAAGTGCTATTGTTCAATTCCCGTTTACGTTTGTTTCCCGGTAAGTTACGTTCTAAATGGATTGGACCGTTTGTTATCACTAATGTTTGTGTTCATGGTGCAGTCCAAATCCAAAGTTTGAAAACGGGGCATGAATTCAAGGTGAACGGGCATCGTTTGAAGCCCTATTATGAGCACTTTCAGGAGCATGTCGTGGATGACATCCCCTTGGATGCCGTGGACTCCAATGTGAAGTGAAGAAGTTCATCGTCCGGCTGCAAGACGTTAAAGAAAGCGCTTCTTGGGAGGCAACCCATGCATTCAACAAAGGAAGACCTAGGAATCACTCCAATTCCAGATTTGCGTTCCTAAAACCCTTCTCTTTGTTGTTCTTTCGTTTCTGCCATGTTGAGTTGCTTAGTTGCTGTCTGTTTGTTTATGTGTTTTGTGTGAGTGTATGCTTGAAACATTGAGGACAATGTTTGATTTAAGTGTGGGGGGGTAAATAAGGGCTTTTGGTGCAAATTCGTGGGATTTTATCACCCATAACTTCCAATGTTGTTCCTTGCTGTTTTTATGTGTTTTTAAGCTGTTTTGGTGCATTTTATTGTGTGTTGACATAAAAATCCGAAAATCTCATAAAAATTTGAAAAATTGTTTTGAAAAACCCAAAAAGAGTTGTTTTTGTGTGTTTGTTTGTGTCTTAGGGTACCTTCCAACACAATGATGAGGATTCGGTTTGTAATTGCATGACTGTTAAAGAGAGTTATAAACATGGATGAAGTTGATTTACCCTGTGGTGCATGCTTGGTTGTGGTTATAACTTATGAATTCACATGTAATCACAAAGGAAAAATCAGTTTTTGTAACATGCTTGAAGGAAGAAACTCAAACTAACGCTACAACCCTGAGAGACTTGAGCCTAAAACGTTCTTTGGAGTGTTATAATCTGTGCATTGTTGTTTTCTAAAGTCGTTGCATGATCTCATTATTCTTTGATTGGTTACTACTTAGAAGGCGTTTCATTATGTAGTTCCAAATGCTAGAACTCATATCCATTTCATTCAAAGCATGATATTGATTTGCATAACACACAAACAAGATGAAGTTGTGTAGTGAACCAAGAGCCAAACAGCCATCCCCCTTGCAATTGTGTTTAGGTTTAACCCCGCTGAGCCTCGTTTAGCCTATTTCCGTTGTTAACCCACATCATCCTCACCTAGCCTAGATTAGGACCATCCATACCCTTGTTCTTGAAGCATAGTAAAGCATGATGTAAAGGGAATTCGTGTTGAGTAATTATTGCAGAAAACAAGTGTGGGGGAAGGGACTCTTGTGTTTTTGAGAGCAAAAAGGAAAGAAAATTCGTATGAAAAGAAAAGAGAAAAAGAAAAGTTGTGAAAAGAATAAAAAAGAAGTTCAAAATAAGTGAGAATGAACTCACAAGTGTGATTGTTGAAGGGTCCAAAACGTTCAATTTAGGCGACTTAGTTGGCTTGTCCTTGTGCATTTACGTTGTTATTTCTTAGCTATTTTAGACTTTTAAGCCATTTTCGTGTGTTTTCAGGTTTCAAGGGTCAATAAGGCAAAAAGGTGCATTTTGGGGCCTTTTGGAGCACTTTTGGGCCAAGTTTGGATAGCATGTGCTTGGAGCAAAGGGAATGGACGAATGTGAAGATCAAATGAGCCTAGGATTGAAGGAAGAAGGAAGAGTCGAGAATTGGAAACCAAGTTTCTATTCTTGAAGGTTCCCAATTGTGCAAGTTTCCATTTGTGAAGGTTTCCATTTTTGGGGTTTCCAAATTATGTTGGTTGCCTAATTACATGTTCTAGAAGCCTTGGACATTCCCTCTCATCCCAGCCGCACCTTCCCCTCTTTTCATACACCCTAGCCGCACCAAATTCAGCAAGGAAACCTTGTTCCTTGCCTTGCAAGGCATTCTAGAAGCCCAATCTTCTTAAACCCTAATCTGCCGCACCCTTGGGCCTTTTCCCATTCAAATTCTGATTATTTTTTGGCCTTTTCCTGATGGGTTTGGATTCTAGAAGGCCTAATCTGATTTGCTAGGGTTTTGAGGGCCTATAAATATTTGTTTTCAGCCGCACCCTTCCATCATTCTCCCCCCATATTCCTAATTCACGCCAGAAACTCATCTCCCATCTCTGCCGCACCCATCCTTCACCATTCTCCATATTTTCTGACCAAAAACACATCCAGCCGCACCACCCATCCACCCTAAACACCACCACACCATCTCCCACCATTCTACACCATTCAAAACCCCCTAAACCTACCTGCAAGTTTTGTGCCGCAGCAAAGAGGAGAGAGGACAGTCCATAGGCGCGCTTGCTGTTCAAGATTGGATCGTTTGAGCGTCTAGGTGTTTTCTTTCTTTTATTTTCCATGTCTAAATTTCTTTATCTTTGCTCTGTGAGTATGAGAACTTAAACCCTCCTTGGCTAGGGGGGGATTCGAAACCATGTTTATGCTTGCTATATGATCTGATTACATTTAATTGTGTTTCACAAGTTGTGAATTCAATTTACTTATCTTCATGAATTGAAACTGATTTGTGTATGTTGGTTGAGAGTGCACGCTTAATTATCATGCATAAATTGAATGCTAGGATATAAGGGAGTTTCACCTAATCGTTACGAACTTATATTCACAGGTAGTAAAGGTTGTTGATCACAATCGCGTTAAGTAAATTCTTGGCATAAGTTTCATGCAATTCATAGTAACAAGTGCCTCGTCAATGCTTATGGTTTTCATAAAACTTAATGATTTCTGCTTGTATCTCTATTATGCAATTCATGTAGGGAACTTGTGGGGAATGCTTTGGGTTGTTGTATGCAATCATCCAATTCAATAACTTAAGGGAAATTTGAGGGTTAATTAGTGCAATTCACGGTTAATTTGGGGCGTTGAGAATTCATGGTATATTGAAACGCAATTGGAAATCTTTTTCTATGCAAGTGTGACATGTGTGGAGAAGAACCCCTTAGCTAGCTTCCATCCATTCACTTTAATCAAATTCGTTTTAAAATCTGTTTAGTAAAAGTTCTTGTTTTGTTTTCAAATTCGTCAAAACCAAACCCCCCTTTATGTTAAAGTGTTGTTTTGGTTAGAAATCCATTTAGTTTGTGTTTTTAAGTGTTTTGAGTCAAGTTAAAACCGAGTTTTGTCCAAATTATCCCTTAGTGTCAAAACTGCCCAGATTGTGTTTTTAAGGCAGTTTTGAGTGTTTCTGTGCTGTTTTGAGTCTTTTGGTTTGTTTTAGTGTTTTAAACTTTAGTTTTGCATTCTTTGAGTCTAGTTTAGTGTCTTTAACTTTGTTTTTATGTTTTAGAGTCAGTTTAGAGGTTTTAGCAAGCCCTCCTAATCCCCGGTCCAGAACGATCCCTACTTGCATCTATACTACAGTCTACAACAAGAGGGTTTAATTTGAGTGCTTAACTATAATTCACATCAAGCAAGCCCTCCTAATCCCCGGTCCAGAACGATCCTTACTTGCATCTATACTACAATCTACAACAAGAGGGTTAATTTGAGTGCCAAGCTAATTTTCACATCACTTAAGCAAATCAACACTTATACTACGCTAGTAGGACATTAATAATGAGTTCTCGAAAGATCAAAAGTACACTATTTTTGTATTTGGAGTGTATTTGCACGGTTTTATGCGTGTGGGATAAAACGAGTGTGCCTTTAACGGACTTTGGAACTTAAGCAAATAAACACATATAATATGCTAATAAGGCATTAATAACGAGTTCTCGAACGATAAAATGCTTATTTGGTGTCAAAAGTACACTATTTTTGTATTTGGTGTGTATTTGCACTGTTTTAAGCATTTGTTGGATAAAACGTGTGTGCCTTTGACGTGCTTTGGAACTTAAGCAAATAAACACATATAGTACGCTAATAAGGCATTAGTAATAAGTTCTCAAACGATAAAATGCTTATTTGGGGGTAAAAGTACACTATTTTTGTAGTTGGAGTGTATTTGCACGGTTTTATGCATGTGGGATAAAAAGAGCATGACTTTGATGCGCTTTGGAACTTAAGCAAATAAACACTTATACTACGCTAGTAGGACATTAATAATAAGTTCTCGAAAGATGAAAAGCTTATTTGGTGTCAAAAGTACACTATTTTTGCATTTGGTGTGTATTTGCACGGTTTTATGCATGTGGGATAAAATGAGCGTGCCTTTGACGCGCTTTGGAACTTAAGCAAATAAACACATATAATACGCTAATAAGGCATTAATAATGAGTTCTCAAATGATAAAATGCTTATTTGGTGTCAAAAGTACACTATTTTCGTATTTGGTGTGTATTTACACGGTTTTAAGCATTTGTTGGATAAAACGTGTGTGCCTTTGACGTGCTTTGGAACTTAAGCAAATAAACACATATAGTACGCTAATAAGGCATTAATAATAAGTTCTCAAACGATAAAATGCTTATTTGGGGTTAAAAGTACACTATTTTTGTAGTTGGTGTGTATTTGCACTGTTTTATGCATGTGGGATAAAACGAGCGTGACTTTAACACGCTTTGGAACTTAAGCAAATAAACACTTATACTACGGTAGTAGGACATTAATAATAACTTCTCGAAAGATGAAAAGCTTATTTGGTGTCAAAAGTACACTATTTTCGTATTTGGTGTGTATTTGCACGGTTTTATGCATGTGGGATAAAAAGAGCGTGACTTTGACGCGCTTTGGAACTTAAGCAAATAAACACTTATACTACGCTTGTAGGACATTAATAATAAGTTCTCGAAAGATGAAAAGCTGATTTGGTGTCAAAAGTACACTATTTTTGTATTTAATGTGTATTTGCACTGCTTTAACCATTTGTTGGATAAAACGTGTGTGCTTTTGACGTGCTTTGGAACTTAAGCAAATAAACATATATAGTACGCTAATAAGGCATTAATAATAAGATCTCAAACGGTAAAATGCTTATTTGGGGTCAAAAGTACACTATTTTTGTAGTTGGAGTGTATTTGCACGGTTTTATGCATGTGGGATAAAACGAGCGTGACTTTGACGCGCTTTGGAACTTAAGCAAATAAACACTTATACTACGCTAGTAGGACATTAATAATAAGTTCTCGAAAGATGAAAAGCTTATTTGGTGTCAAAAGTACACTATTTTTGTATTTGGTGTGTATTTGCACGGTTTGATGCATGTGGGATAAAACGAGCGTGCCTTTGACGCGCTTTGGAACTTAAGCAAATAAACACATATAATACGCTAATAAGGCATTAATAATGAGTTCTCAAATGATAAAATGCTTATTTGGTGTCAAAAGTACACTATTTTTGTATTTGGTGTGTATTTGCACTGTTTTAAGCATTCGATGGATAAAACGTGTGTGCCTGATAGGAGCATTTTATTGCGACTTAGCTTGTTTGTTTCTTGATATTTTAGTAGTTAATTTCCATTTAATTTAGTATTTTAAGTCATTTTCGTGTGTTTGTAGGTTTCAAGGGTCAATAAGGCAAAAAGGTGCATTTTGGGGCCTTTTGGAGCATTTTTGGGCCAAGTTTGGATAGCTGATGCTTGGGGCAAAGGGAATGGACGAAATTGAAGATTTGAAGAGGCTAGGATTGTGTTTGAAGATTGAAGAATTAATTCAAGAAAGTCGAGGAGCTTTGAAAGATGGAAAGAAATCAGCCAAGTTCCTTGTTTTGTCCTAAACCTTTCCTATTCTCTAATTCATTAAGTTTCAGCCACAAAGAAGGAATCCTAAACATTTTTAGGACACCTAAATCTCAGCCCTAGTCCTTGCCGCACAAGACTTTCCCTTTTTCCCCAAAATCAGCAACTTAATTCACACTCCTTTATTCCTAAAATCCTTGCAGCTAATGTACTTACCTTTTCTTGTTCCAAATCAGAAATTAGAAGACTTTTCTTCTTCTTTCCCCCTTTGCCGCAAGTCACATGCTCTCCTTAATTCCTGATTTCAATTTACCTATTCTAAGGAGATTTGGACTTAATTCCTGATTGCTAGAATTAATTTAGGAGAATCAAAACTTATCCTTTTGAATGATCCAAACCGCACCTTAAAAGGGGGTCTAGGGTCAGAATTCATTCCATCACTCATTCCCCAATTTCGTCAGCCACTTTCCATCATTCTCTCCCATTCAAGTTCATCCCAAAAACCCAGAAAATCCCCAAATCACCTTGGTGCCGCAGCAAGGAGAAGGACAAGACTACTCTTGGATGCAAAGACTTGATCGTTGGAGCCTTCTAGGTGTAGTTTGTTTTATGTTTATGTTTAAATTCTTGTCTGTTTGTTTTGTTGCAGCCATGAGTGGCTAAACCCCTCTTTGGCTAGGGGAAAGTTTGTAGCCATGAACATGCTTGTGAAATAAATCGATTGATTTCAGTTGTGTTTTGACGAATCGTGAATGCAATTCAATTAACTATTTGATTGATAACTTATTTGTGTTTGTTGATTAAGGATGCATACTTAGTTTTCATGCACAGATTTGATGCTAGAATTTGAATGAGTTTCACCTAATAGTTACAAGTTCATATTCACAAGTAGTGGAGGTTGCTTATAAACAATCGCGTTAATTGAATTCTTGACAAACGTATCATGCATTCATAGTTACGAATGTCTCGCCAACACTTATGATTTTCATAGAACTTAATGATTTCTATTCGTATCTCTATTATGCATTCATGTAGAGGACTTTTAGGGAATAATTTGGATTGTCGCATGCATTCATCCAATTCAATGATTCAAGGAAAATCTGAGGTTAATTTAAGCGGACCTAATTAATTTGGGGTGTTGGGCTTCATAATTCATTGAAATGCAATCGGAAATCGATTTATGTGCAAGTGTGTCATGTGTGAAAAACGGACCTCTAGCCAATCCATAACCCATTTGAGTCCCAAAACGTTTTAGACATTGTTTTGTTCTAGAATCTGCCTAGTTTTACATTCTGTGTGTTTTACTTTTAAATTCGTCCAAATCAAAACGCCCCCTTTTACTTTCATGTTTTAAAGTGTTCTAAATATGTTTTGTTTATGTTTTAAGTGGTTTTGAGTCAAACCAAAACCATATTTTCGTCCAAAGTTCATTTAAGGTCAGAAACTGCCTAACTAGTGTCTTTAGGCAGTTTTGAGTGTTTTCAGCCCATTTTGAGTCTTTTGAACTTATTTTGAGTTTTGTGAGTCTTTCCTTACGTTTTTAACTTTGTTTTTATGTTTTAGAGTCAGTTTAGAGGTTTTAGCAAGCCCTCCTAATTCCCGATCCAGAACGATCCCTACTTGCATCTATACTACAATCTACAACAAGAGGGTTAATTTGTGTGTTTAGTTAATTTTCGCATCAGTGCCTTTGACGCGCTTTTGGAACTTAAGCAAATAAACGCATATAATACGCTAATAAGGCATTAGTAATGAGTTTTCAGACGATAAAATGCTTATTTGGTGTCAAAAGTACACTATTTTTGTATTTGGAGAGTATTTGCATGGTTTTATGCATGTGGGATAAAACGAGCATGCCTTTGAAGAGCTTTGGAACTTAAGCAAATAAACACTTATACTACGCTAGTAGGACATTAATAATGAGTTCTCGAAAGATCAAAAGTACACTATTTTTGTATTTGGAGTGTATTTGCACGGTTTTATGCGTGTAGGATAAAACGAGTGTGCCTTTGACGCACTTTGGAACTTAAGCAAATAAACACATATAATACACTAATAAGGCATTAATAACGAGTTCTCGAACAATAAAATGCTTATTTGGTGTCAAAAGTACACTATTTTTGTATTTGGTGTGTATTTGCACTGTTTTAAGCATTTGTTGGATAAAACGTGTGTGCCTTTGACGTGCTTTGGAACTTAAGCAAATAAACACATATAGTACGCTAATAAAGCATTAATAATAAGTTCTCAAACGATAAAATGCTTAATTGGGGTTAAAAGTACACTATTTTTGTAGTTGGAGTGTATTTGCACGGTTTTATGCATGTGGGATAAAAAGAGCGTGACTTTGACGCGCTTTGGAACTTAAGCAAATAAACACTTATACTACGCTAGTAGGACATTAATAATAAGTTCTCGAAAGATGAAAAGCTTATTTGGTGTCAAAAGTACACTATTTTTGTATTTAATGTGTATTTGCATTGTTTTAAGCATTTGTTGGATAAAACGTGTGTGCCTTTGACGCGCTTTGGAACTTAAGCAAATAAACACATATAATACGCTAATAAGGCATTAGTAATGAGTTTTCAGACGATAAAATGCTTATTTGGTGTCAAAAGTACACTATTTTTGTATTTGGAGAGTATTTGCATGGTTTTATGCATGTGGGATAAAACGAGCATGCCTTTGAAGAGCTTTGGAACTTAAGCAAATAACCACTTATACTACGCTAGTAGGACATTAATAATGAGTTCTCGAAAGATCAAAAGTACACTATTTTTGTATTTGGAGTGTATTTGCACGGTTTTATGCGTGTAGGATAAAACGAGTGTGCCTTTGACGCACTTTGGAACTTAAGCAAATAAACACATATAATACGCTAATAAGGCATTAATAACGAGTTCTCGAACAATAAAATGCTTATTTGGTGTCAAAAGTACACTATTTTTGTATTTGGTGTGTATTTGCACTGTTTTAAGCATTTGTTGGATAAAAAGTGTGTGCCTTTGACGTGCTTTGGAACTTAAGCAAATAAACACATATAGTACGCTAATAAAGCATTAATAATAAGTTCTCAAAAGATAAAATGCTTAATTGGGGTTAAAAGTACACTATTTTTGTAGTTGGAGTGTATTTGCACGGTTTTATGCATGTGGGATAAAAAGAGCGTGACTTTGACTCGCTTTGGAACTTAAGCAAATAAACACTTATACTACGCTAGTAGGACATTAATAATAAGTTCTCGAAAGATGAAAAGCTTATTTGGTGTCAAAAGTACACTATTTTTGTATTTAATGTGTATTTGCACTGTTTTAAGCATTTGTTGGATAAAACGTGTGTGCCTTTGACGCGCTTTGGAACTTAAGCAAATAAACACATATAATACGCTAATAAGGCATTAGTAATGAGTTTTCAGACGATAAAATGCTTATTTGGTGTCAAAAGTACACTATTTTTGTATTTGGAGAGTATTTGCATGGTTTTATGCATGTGGTATAAAACGAGCATGCCTTTGAAGAGCTTTGGAACTTAAGCAAATAAACACTTATACTACGCTAGTAGGACATTAATAATGAGTTCTCGAAAGATCAAAAGTACACTATTTTTGTATTTGGAGTGTATTTGCACGGTTTTATGCGTGTAGGATAAAACGTGTGCCTTTGACGCACTTTGGAACTTAAGCAAATAAACACATATAATACGCTAATAAGGCATTAATAACGAGTTCTCGAACGATAAAATGCTTATTTGGTGTCAAAAGTACACTATTTTTGTATTTGGTGTGTATTTGCACTGTTTTAAGCATTTGTTGGATAAAACGTGTGTGCCTTTGACGTGCTTTGGAACTTAAGCAAATAAACACATATAGTACGCTAATAAAGCATTAATAATAAGTTCTCAAACGATAAAATGCTTAATTGGGGTTAAAAGTACACTATTTTTGTAGTTGGAGTGTATTTGCACGGTTTTATGCATGTGGGATAAAAAGAGCGTGACTTTGACGCGCTTTGGAACTTAAGCAAATAAACACTTATACTACGCTAGTAGGACATTAATAATAAGTTCTCGAAAGATGAAAAGCTTATTTGGTGTCAAAAGTACACTATTTTTGTATTTAATGTGTATTTGCACTGTTTTAAGCATTTGTTGGATAAAACGTGTGTGCCTTTGACGCGCTTTGGAACTTAAGCAAATAAACACATATAATACGCTAATAAGGCATTAATAATGAGTTTTCAGACGATAAAATGCTTATTTGGTGTCAAAAGTACACTATTTTTGTATTTGGTGTGTATTTGCACGGTTTTAAGCATGTGGGATAAAACGAGCGTGCCTTTGACGCGCTTTGGAACTTAAGCAAATAAACACATATAATACGCTAATAAGGCATTAATAATGAGTTTTCAGAAGATAAAATGCTTATTTGGTGACAAAAGTACACTATTTTTGTATTTGGAGAGTATTTGCACGGTTTTATGCATGTGGGATAAAACGAGCATGCCTTTGAAGAGCTTCGGAACTTAAGCAAATAAACACTTATACTACGCTAGTAGGACATTAATAATGTGTTCTCGAAAGATCAAAAGTACACTATTTTTTTATTTGGAGTGTATTTGCACGGTTTTATGCGTGTGGGATAAAACAAGTGTGCCTTTGACGCACTTTGGAACTTAAGGAAATAAACACATATAATACGCTAATAAGGCTTTAATAACGAGTTCTCGAACGATAAAATGCTTATTTGGTGTCAAAAGTACACTATTTTTGTATTTGGTGTGTATTTGCATTGTTTTAAGCATTTGTTGGATAAAACGTGTGTGCCTTTGACGTGCTTTGGAACTTAAGCAAATAAACACATATAGTACGCTAATAAGGCATTAATAATAAGTTCTCAAACGATAAAATGCTTATTTGGGGTTAAAAGTACACTATTTTTGTAGTTGGAGTGTATTTGCACGGTTTTATGCATGTGGGATAAAAAGAGCGTGACTTTGACGCGCTTTGGAACTTAAGCAAATAAACACTTATACTACGCTAGTTGGATATTAATAATGAGTTCTCGAAAGATCAAAAGTACACTATTTTTGTATTTGGAGTGTATTTGCTCGGTTTTATGCGTGTGGGATAAAACGAGTGTGCCTTTGACGCACTTTGGAACTTAAGAAAATAAACACATATAATACGCTAATAAGGCATTAATAACGAGTTCTCGAACGATAAAATGCTTATTTGGGGTCAAAAGTATACTATTTTTGTATTTGGTGTGTATTTGCACTGTTTTAAGCATTTGTTGGATAAAACGTGTGTGCCTTTGACGTGCTTTGGAACTTAAGCAAATAAACAGATATAGTACGCTAATAAGGCATTAATAATAAGTTCTCAAACGATAAAATGCTTATTTGGGGTTAAAAGTACACTATTTTTGTAGTTGGAGTGTATTTGCACGGTTTTATGCATGTGGGATAAAAAGAGCGTGACTTTGACGCGCTTTGGAACTTAAGCAAATAAACACTTATACTACGCTAGTAGGACATTAATAATAAGTTCTCGAAAGATGACAAGCTTATTTAGTGTCAAAAGTACACTATTTTTGTATTTAATGTGTATTTGCACTGTTTTAAGTATTTGTTGGATAAAACGTGTGTGCCTTTGACGTGCTTTGGAACTTAAGCAAATAAACATATATAGTACGTTAATAAGGCATTAATAATAAGATCTCAAACGGTAAACTGCTTATTTGGGGTCAAAAGTACACTATTTTTGTATTTGGAGTGTAGTTGCACGGTTTTATGCATGTGGGATAAAACGAGCGTGACTTTGACGCGCTTTGGAACTTAAGCAAATAAACACTTATACTACGCTAGTAGGACATTAATAATAAGTTCTAGAAAGATGAAAAGCTTATTTGGTGTCAAAAGTACACTATTTTTGTATTTGGTGTGTATTTGCACGGTTTTATGCATGTGGGATAAAACGAGTGTGACTTTGACGCACTTTGGAACTTAAACAAATAAACACATATAGTACGCTAATAAGGCATTAATAATAAGTTCTCAAACGATAAAATGCTTATTTGGGGTCAAAAGTGCAGTATTTTTGTAGTTGGAGTGTATTTGCACTGTTTTATGCATGTGGGATAAAAAGAGCGTGACTTTGACGCGCTTTGGAACTTAAGAAAATAAACACTTATACTACGCTAGTAGGACATTAATAATAAGTTCTCGAAAGATGAAAAGCTTATTTGGTGTCAAAAGTACACTATTTTTGTATTTGGCGTGTATTTGCACTGTTTTAAGCATTTGTTGGATAAAACGTGTGTGCCTTTGACGTGCTTTGGAACTTAAGCAAATAAACACATATAGTACGCTCATAAGGCATAATAATAAGTTCTCAAACGATAAAATGCTTATTTGGGGTCAAAAGTACAGTATTTTTGTAGTTGGAGTGTATTTGCACTGTTTTATGCATGTGGGATAAAAAGAGCGTGACTTTGACGCGCTTTGGAACTTAAGCAAATAAACACTTATACTACGCTATTAGGACATTAATAATAAGTTCTCGAAAGATGAAAAGCTTATTTGGTGTCAAAAGTACACTATTTTTGTATTTGGCGTGTATTTGCACTGTTTTAAGCATTTGTTGGATAAAACGTGTGTGCCTTTGACGTGCTTTGGAACTTAAGCAAATAAACACTTATACTACGCTAGTAGGACATTAATAATAAGTTCTCGAAAGATGAAAAGCTTATTTGGTGTCAAAAGTACACTATTTTTGTATTTGGTGTGTATTTGCACGGTTTTATGCATGTGGGATAAAACGAGCGTGACTTTGACGCTCTTTGGAACTTAAGCAAATAAACACTTATACTACGCTAATAAGGCATTAATAATGAGTTTTTAGACGATACAATGCTTATTTGGTGTCAAAAGTACACTATTTTTGTATTTGGAGAGTATTTGCACGGTTTTATGCATGTGGGATAAAACGAGCGTGCCTTTGACGCGCTTTGGAACTTAAGCAAATAAACACATATGATACGCTAATAAGGCATTAATAATGAGTTTTCAGACGATAAAATGCTTATTTGGTGTCAAAAGTACACTATTTTTGTATTTGGTGTGTATTTGCACTGTTTTAAGCATGTGGGATAAAACGAGCGTGCCTTTGACGCGCTTTGGAACTTAAGCAAATAAACACATATAATACGCTAATAAGGCATTAATAATGAGTTTTCAGACGATAAAATGCTTATTTGGTGTCAAATACACTCTTTTTGTATTTGGAGAGTATTTGCACGGTTTTATGCATGTGGGATAAAACGAGCATGCCTTTGAAGAGCTTTGGAACTTAAGCAAATAAACACTTATACTACGCTAGTAGGACATTAATAATGAGTTCTTGAAAGATCAAAAGTACACTATTTTTTTATTTGGAGTGTATTTGCACGGTGTTATGTGTGTGGGATAAAACGAGTGTGCCTTTGACGCACTTTGGAACTTAAGCAAATAAACACATATAATACGCTAATAAGGCATTAATAATGAGTTCTCAAATGATAAAATGCTTATTTGGTGTCAAAAGTACACTATTTTTGTATTTGGAGTGTATTTGCACGGTTTTAAGCATTTGTTGGATAAAACGTGTGTCCCTTTGACGTGCTTTGGAACTTAAGCAAATAAACACATATAGTACGCTAATAAGGCATTAATAATAAGTTCTCAAACGATAAAATGCTTATTTGGGATCAAAAGTACACTATTTTTGTAGTTGGAGTGTATTTGCACGGTTTTATGCATGTGGGATAAAAAGAGCGTGACTTTGACGCGCTTTGGCACTTAAGCAAATAAACACTTATACTACGCTAGTAGGACATTAATAATAAGTTCTCGAAAGATGAAAAGCTTATTTAGTGTCAAAAGTACACTATTTTTGTATTTAATGTGTATTTGCACTGTTTTAAGCATTTGTTGGATAAAACGTGTGTGCCTTCGACGTGCTTTGGAACTTAAGCAAATAAACATATGTAGTACGTTAATAAGGCATTAATAATAAGATCTCAAACGGTAAACTGCTTATTTGGGGTCAAAAGTACACTATTTTTGTATTTGGAGTGTATTTGCACGGTTTTATGCATGTGGGATAAAACGAGCGTGACTTTGACGCGCTTTGGAACTTAAGCAAATAAACACTTATACTACGCTAGTAGGACATTAATAATAAGTTCTCGAAAGATGAAAAGCTTATTTGGTGTCAAAAGTACACTATTTTTGTATTTGGTGTGTATTTGCACGGTTTTATGCATGTGGGATAAAACGAGTGTGACTTTGACGCACTTTGGAACTTAAACAAATAAACACATATAGTACGCTAATAAGGCATTAATAATAAGTTCTCAAACGATAAAATTCTTATTTGGGGTCAAAAGTATAGTATTTTTGTAGTTGGAGTGTATTTGCACTGTTTTATGCATGTGGGATAAAAAGAGCGTGACTTTGACGCGCTTTGGAACTTAAGCAAATAAACACTTATACTACGCTAGTAGGACATTAATAATAAGTTCTCGAAAGATGAAAAGCTTATTTGGTGTCAAAAGTACACTATTTTTGTATTTGGCGTGTATTTGCACTGTTTTAAGCATTTGTTGGATAAAACGTGTGTGCCTTTGACGCACTTTGGAACTTAAGCAAATAAACACATATAGTACGCTCATAAGGCATTAATAATAAGTTCTCAAACTATAAAATGCTTATTTGGGGTCAAAAGTACAGTATTTTTGTAGTTGGAGTGTATTTGCACTGTTTTATGCATGTGGGATAAAAAGAGCGTGACTTTGACGCGCTTTGGAACTTAGGCAAATAAACACTTATACTACGCTAGTAGGACATTAATAATAAGTTCTCGAAAGATGAAAAGCTTATTTGGTGTCAAAAGTACACTATTTTTGTATTTGGTGTGTATTTGCACGGTTTTATGCACATGGGATAAAACGAGCGTGCCTTTGACGCGCTTCGGAACATAAGCAAATAAACGCTTATACTACGCTAGTAGGACACTAATAATAAGTTCTCGAAAGATGAAAAGCTTATTTGGTGTCAAAAGTACACTATTTTTGTATTTGGTGTGTATTTGCACGGTTTTATGCATGTGGGATAAAACGAGTGTGCCTTTGACGCGCTTTGGAACTTAAGCAAATAAACACATATAATACGCTAATAAGGCATTAATAACGAGTTCTCGAACGATAAAATGCTTATTTGGTGTCAAAAGTACACTATTTTTGTATTTGGTGTGTATTTGCACTGTTTTAAGCATTTGTTGGATAAAACGTGTGTGCCTTTGACGCGCTTTGGAACTTAAGCAAATAAACACATATAATACGCTAATAAGGCATTAGTAATGAGTTTTCAGACGATAAAATGCTTATTTGGTGTCAAAAGTACACTATTTTTGTATTTGGAGAGTATTTGCATGGTTTTATGCATGTGGTATAAAACGAGCATGCCTTTGAAGAGCTTTGGAACTTAAGCAAATAAACACTTATACTACGCTAGTAGGACATTAATAATGAGTTCTCGAAAGATCAAAAGTACACTATTTTTGTATTTGGAGTGTATTTGCACGGTTTTATGCGTGTAGGATAAAACGAGTGTGCCTTTGACGCACTTTGGAACTTAAGCAAATAAACACATATAATACGCTAATAAGGCATTAATAACGAGTTCTCGAACGATAAAATGCTTATTTGGTGTCAAAAGTACACTATTTTTGTATTTGGTGTGTATTTGCACTGTTTTAAGCATTTGTTGGATAAAACGTGTGTGCCTTTGACGTGCTTTGGAACTTAAGCAAATAAACACATATAGTACGCTAATAAAGCATTAATAATAAGTTCTCAAACGATAAAATGCTTAATTGGGGTTAAAAGTACACTATTTTTGTAGTTGGAGTGTATTTGCACGGTTTTATGCATGTGGGATAAAAAGAGCGTGACTTTGACGCGCTTTGGAACTTAAGCAAATAAACACTTATACTACGCTAGTAGGACATTAATAATAAGTTCTCGAAAGATGAAACGCTTATTTGGTGTCAAAAGTACACTATTTTTGTATTTAATGTGTATTTGCACTGTTTTAAGCATTTGTTGGATAAAACGTGTGTGCCTTTGACGCGCTTTGGAACTTAAGCAAATAAACACATATAATACGCTAATAAGGCATTAATAATGAGTTTTCAGACGATAAAATGCTTATTTGGTGTCAAAAGTACACTATTTTTGTATTTGGTGTGTATTTGCACGGTTTTAAGCATGTGGGATAAAACGAGCGTGCCTTTGACGCGCTTTGGAACTTAAGCAAATAAACACATATAATACGCTAATAAGGCATTAATAATGAGTTTTCAGAAGATAAAATGCTTATTTGGTGACAAAAGTACACTATTTTTGTATTTGGAGAGTATTTGCACGGTTTTATGCATGTGGGATAAAACGAGCATGCCTTTGAAGAGCTTCGGAACTTAAGCAAATAAACACTTATACTACGCTAGTAGGACATTAATAATGTGTTCTCGAAAGATCAAAAGTACACTATTTTTTTATTTGGAGTGTATTTGCACGGTTTTATGCGTGTGGGATAAAACAAGTGTGCCTTTGACGCACTTTGGAACTTAAGGAAATAAACACATATAATACGCTAATAAGGCTTTAATAACGAGTTCTCGAACGATAAAATGCTTATTTGGTGTCAAAAGTACACTATTTTTGTATTTGGTGTGTATTTGCATTGTTTTAAGCATTTGTTGGATAAAACGTGTGTGCCTTTGACGTGCTTTGGAACTTAAGCAAATAAACACATATAGTACGCTAATAAGGCATTAATAATAAGTTCTCAAACGATAAAATGCTTATTTGGGGTTAAAAGTACACTATTTTTGTAGTTGGAGTGTATTTGCACGGTTTTATGCATGTGGGATAAAAAGAGCGTGACTTTGACGCGCTTTGGAACTTAAGCAAATAAACACTTATACTACGCTAGTTGGATATTAATAATGAGTTCTCGAAAGATCAAAAGTACACTATTTTTGTATTTGGAGTGTATTTGCACGGTTTTATGCGTGAGGGATAAAACGAGTGTGCCTTTGACGCACTTTGGAACTTAAGAAAATAAACACATATAATACGCTAATAAGGCATTAATAACGAGTTCTCGAACGATAAAATGCTTATTTGGGGTCAAAAGTACACTATTTTTGTATTTGGTGTGTATTTGCACTGTTTTAAGCATTTGTTGGATAAAACGTGTGTGCCTTTGACGTGCTTTGGAACTTAAGCAAATAAACAGATATAGTACGCTAATAAGGCATTAATAATAAGTTCTCAAACGATAAAATGCTTATTTGGGGTTAAAAGTACACTATTTTTGTAGTTGGAGTGTATTTGCACGGTTTTATGCATGTGGGATAAAAAGAGCGTGACTTTGACGCGCTTTGGAACTTAAGCAAATAAACACTTATACTACGCTAGTAGGACATTAATAATAAGTTCTCGAAAGATGACAAGCTTATTTAGTGTCAAAAGTACACTATTTTTGTATTTAATGTGTATTTGCACTGTTTTAAGTATTTGTTGGATAAAACGTGTGTGCCTTTGACGTGCTTTGGAACTTAAGCAAATAAACATATATAGTACGTTAATAAGGCATTAATAATAAGATCTCAAACGGTAAACTGCTTATTTGGGGTCAAAAGTACACTATTTTTGTATTTGGAGTGTATTTGCACGGTTTTATGCATGTGGGATAAAACGAGCGTGACTTTGACGCGCTTTGGAACTTAAGCAAATAAACACTTATACTACGCTAGTAGGACATTAATAATAAGTTCTAGAAAGATGAAAAGCTTATTTGGTGTCAAAAGTACACTATTTTTGTATTTGGTGTGTATTTGCACGGTTTTATGCATGTGGGATAAAACGAGTGTGACTTTGACGCACTTTGGAACTTAAACAAATAAACACATATAGTACGCTAATAAGGCATTAATAATAAGTTCTCAAACGATAAAATGCTTATTTGGGGTCAAAAGTGCAGTATTTTTGTAGTTGGAGTGTATTTGCACTGTTTTATGCATGTGGGATAAAAAGAGCGTGACTTTGACGCGCTTTGGAACTTAAGAAAATAAACACTTATACTACGCTAGTAGGACATTAATAATAAGTTCTCGAAAGATGAAAAGCTTATTTGGTGTCAAAAGTACACTATTTTTGTATTTGGCGTGTATTTGCACTGTTTTAAGCATTTGTTGGATAAAACGTGTGTGCCTTTGACGTGCTTTGGAACTTAAGCAAATAAACACATATAGTACGCTCATAAGGCATAATAATAAGTTCTCAAACGATAAAATGCTTATTTGGGGTCAAAAGTACAGTATTTTTGTAGTTGGAGTGTATTTGCACTGTTTTATGCATGTGGGATAAAAAGAGCGTGACTTTGACGCGCTTTGGAACTTAAGCAAATAAACACTTATACTACGCTAGTAGGACATTAATAATAAGTTCTCGAAAGATGAAAAGCTTATTTGGTGTCAAAAGTACACTATTTTTGTATTTGGCGTGTATTTGCACTGTTTTAAGCATTTGTTGGATAAAACGTGTGTGCCTTTGACGTGCTTTGGAACTTAAGCAAATAAACACTTATACTACGCTAGTAGGACATTAATAATAAGTTCTCGAAAGATGAAAAGCTTATTTGGTGTCAAAAGTACACTATTTTTGTATTTGGTGTGTATTTGCACGGTTTTATGCATGTGGGATAAAACGAGCGTGACTTTGACGCTCTTTGGAACTTAAGCAAATAAACACTTATACTACGCTAATAAGGCATTAATAATGAGTTTTTAGACGATACAATGCTTATTTGGTGTCAAAAGTACACTATTTTTGTATTTGGAGAGTATTTGCACGGTTTTATGCATGTGGGATAAAACGAGCGTGCCTTTGACGCGCTTTGGAACTTAAGCAAATAAACACATATGATACGCTAATAAGGCATTAATAATGAGTTTTCAGACGATAAAATGCTTATTTGGTGTCAAAAGTACACTATTTTTGTATTTGGTGTGTATTTGCACTGTTTTAAGCATGTGGGATAAAACGAGCGTGCCTTTGACGCGCTTTGGAACTTAAGCAAATAAACACATATAATACGCTAATAAGGCATTAATAATGAGTTTTCAGACGATAAAATGCTTATTTGGTGTCAAATACACTCTTTTTGTATTTGGAGAGTATTT